>JAUMHL010000010.1:403828-416996 GCA_032362345.1 Sandelia bainsii
TTCACAAGGTCTGCTTTGACAGTGAGATCACTATTTTGGATTTACCCTTTGTATAAAAGAACATTTTTAACAATAAAAAAAAACCCTCAATAATATTTCATGAGTAGGTGCAGTAAAACTACTCTTAGAATTAAAATTTTTTCAAAAAGACACTGCCGATTCTGGTCCTGAGCCGTTTCTCTGGATTCTGCACATCCCCAGGAAGATTAGGACCACTTTATGTCCACCAGGGAGGCCACACCTAACGACTCCCCTCTACTCTCACTTTTTTGTAAACGTTACACCATAACGACTCCCCTCTACTCTCACTTTTTTTGTAAACGTTACACCATAACGACTCCCCTCTACTCTCACTTTTTTGTAAACGTTACACCCTAACGACTCCCCTCTACTCTCACTTTTTTTGTAAACGTTACACCCTAACGACTCCCCTCTACTCTCACTTTTTTTGTAAACGTTACACCATAACGACTCCCCTCTACTCTCACTTTTTTTGTAAACGTTACACCCTAACGACTCCCCTCTACTCTCACTTTTTCTGTAGATGTTACACCCTATTGACACTCTCTACTCTCACTTTCTCTGTGGTTGTTACACCATAACAACAAATAATCATCTCTCTAGTAGCCATGAATCAACTTCCAGATAACCTGTTTCACCATCTTGTTCACCATCTTATTCATTATGCTAATTGCTAACATTTTCTAAATAGCAGTAAACACAAAGTACAGCTGATACTCATGCAACTATCATCAATTTTGCAGGTATTTGGTCATAAACCAAAGTAGTAGACAAACTGAAATACTGTGGACTGTGATCTTCCACAGTGGTATGTAAAGGATTCTAGTATTTATAAGTAGCTGCTAAAGTTTCATGTTTTAGCAACCAGTCATTTTTTCACATTTAATTTGCTACATGGATGGAGGTGGATATCTGAAACACCTCTACTCTGGAACCAGGCTACAATACCAGAAACACTGGCATGTCACTTTAATATAGATTATAAATGTACAGAAAAATTGTATTAAAGGTAATTTGCACTCAAACAAGTGTGCTGGATGTCCCTGTAATGTGGAATGTGGTGTTCTTATTAGGGCTGTACAGGCATGTGTGTCTGACACCTGAGATCTGGGTTTGTGTTTCAAACAACAGCCCTGTTATCATGCTTTGTTCTCTAATCTAATCCAGTTTATGAGTGTTCTGTCCTGATTCACCCATAACTGAGAAATTCCAGTAACAGACTGGTAAGATGAGTCGGCCATGGAAACAGCACAGTGCTTTCCTGTAAACATCCAGCCGCTGCATTACAGATTTCATGGTGATGACCTTCAGATCTCTGATGTGACTAATGACAATCTCAGCGTTATTATCTCATAATTCATTTCAGATTAAAGCGTCACACTGCTGCAGCTGAATGTCTTATACATACAGTGACAAAAAAAATGTCCTAAGTGGACCCTTAGGAATCACTTGTATTTATGTGTAAATTTAACTTAAAAACATGGAAATATTTTCATCTAAGTTACATTAATGAATATTTATTTTGATAATTTATGTAACTGTTTCTGTGTGTGTATGTTGAAGAGAATAATTTCTTTAAATTCGAATTCATTTCTGAAGCCGATCTCATTTCATCCTATTCACTTCACCTCATCTAAATCGATAGACATATGAATCAGCCATGTGTGGTCTGCAGGGGAAAATCCATTTCTATGGCAGGAGATATGAGATCCTCACTGGGCCAGCATTTGTGCACGTGTGTGTGCGCGTGTGCCTGTGCCTGTTAGAGACCAGTGAAATACAACCCAGGGTGTCTGGGGTCAATCCATTTCCAGCAGTGGCTGCTGGTGACATAGTGTCAGCCTATCATATCGCTTAATGACTCTGAAGTCATCACTTACCTCATCCTGACATCAGGTATTGATTGGCTGACAGAGAGAGGGATGATGGATAGATGAGTGGCCAGACAGATGGATGTGCAGCTGAAGATGGAACTAATCTCATTAATATATGTTATTTATGTGATGGGTGGTGCTCTACATACACACCACGCTGATAGACAGGGCTCTCTACCACCAGCCCAGTCTATCCACCTTTTAAGACCAGTGTGTCCAACAAGACCCCCCTTTGTCTGTAACTGCTAAGGTTGGTGTGTGTTAGGTGTGGACACGTGACAGGTCCATCCTAACTCGAAAACAACATAGGTTACATCACAATAGTTCTAACTGCATCCATGTTTTCCCTAGACTGAGGAGCAAAAACGCAACTCAGAGGAGAGATTTACTACATTCAGCCCCAAGAGGCTGAACAGCCTCACGTCAAGTTAAAACATAGTCTGATCTGATACATTTTTATAATATGTATTTATATCATTAACATGATGTGGAGCCAGGAATCGAACCACCGATTCCACAACTGGTGGATGAGTGTTCTACCTCCTGAACCATAGCCATGATATACAATGACAGGATCTGCCACTGACAGCATATTTTAGTGATGCATACATTTTGTACAAAAGCAAAGGCATCAAATATTCATATACATTTACTGGATACAACTAAGACATAGTATAACTTATAGTCAGGTATTGTGAAAATGTTGAATTGTGCATAGGACAACTTCAATCACCGGTAAAGAAACTATTTATTGACATCATTTTATATAAGAATACATAAAGTTGTGTTATTAATAACTCAACTTTATGTATTATTTCATATACAACACACATAATTGTGATTGAAAGATAAGCTGTGTGAGATCAGTTTGCAAAAATATGAGAGAAATTTAATGAATGTTGTCAGATAACCAAAAATCTACAACTGATAAAAGCATTGTTCATTCAAATCTCTTTCTGATTGGAGAAAAGTGAGGTGATGCTGTCTTGAATACGTCTCTCAGAGCTGCAGGTAGAAAGATAATTGCTGACTTGATGGCCAGACGATGCTGGGAGATTCAGTGCATAAATTAGGTTTGTTTACAAGACGCCAGATGCAGTAACGTGCAGGCTAAAGCTCTGAGAAGACTCGTAAATTGACCTCGAGCTGAGATGAGTTTGCCAGACGTACTGATAACACGGTACCGAATGAGGAGATAAAGTGCAACAGCAAGCAAAGATTATTCAAACACAGTGACACAGAGACCAGAAATGAATCTGTGTGTGTGTTGAAGTAGGTACATTTACAGGTAAGTCCATAAGTTGAGGACCTACGGCAGAGTTCAGTAGAGCAGCACCTGGCTTAAACCTCCATCCACCATCTGTAGGAGGTAACAGTTGTCTGATGATCCCATCCTGGATACAGTCAGTGTAACTCCATATGCAGTGTGTGTGTGTGTGTGTGTCTGCCAGGTCAGGTAATAAGGGCTTGGTTATGAAACACACTAAGCGATGACCATGACTGATAACAACAGAAGGGCCCAGACACACAAGCAGATTCAGCTGTCTCATTTCACAGTAGCTCTCCTTCTTTCAGTAAAGTCACCTCAGTACACACAGATATTTGTATCACTGTTATTAATCCTTTACTGTTTTCTAATGCATTATTCTAACATGAGTTTTTGAGGTTTCTACTGTACCCTGCAGACACACTGGTGCCAGCTGCAGGACTTAGCTCACACTGACCTCTGGCAGATTAGAGAGGACCTGCATCTAATGCCAATGGACTGCATGCAAAGATCAGTTTGTAGCTGCTGCTGCTCAAATACTACAAGTTACACAGTGAAAATGTGAATTAAAGTTACAGTACGTAATAAAATACATCTTAATGTGGAGAGGTGCTGTGGAAGCCTCCTGTGATCCAGACACATTGAACAGTCATTTCTAAAATCTTAAAGTGAGGCTTGGCCTTCTAACCAATCAGAGAAGGCCAATTATTTCTGCTTTTTTAAAATAAATTTATAATAAACTCAATAGTAAACATTTCTATTTTGTGTAACTTCTTAATGATGACTACCTGAAGCACAGAATGTTATATTATTATAACGTCATTACACAATTGGATCATTATTATCAACGCATTAGGTAATATTTTAATGTACACCCACCAGACATTATGACCACTGACAGCTGAAGATCTACAAAAAGTGGTCCAAGAAGGGAATAGTGGTGAACCAGTGACAGGCTCATGGTCAGCCCAGGCTCATCGATGCACGTGGGGAGAGAAGGCTGGCCCTTGTGGTCCAATCCAAGAGATGAGCTACTATAGCTCAAATTACTGAAGAAGTTAATGCTGTTTCTGACAGAAAGGTGCATCACAGTTTGTTGTGTATGGGGCTGCACAGCTGCAGACCAGTCAGGGTACCCATGCTGAACCCTGTCCACCACCGAAAGCGCCAACAATGAGAACGTGAGCATCAGAACTGGATCATGGAGCTATGGAAGAAGGTGGCCTGGTCTGATGAGTTACATTTTCTTTTAAATAACGTGGATGACCGGGTGTGTGTGCGTCCCTTACCTGGGGAACACATGGCACCAGGATGCAGTATGGGAAGAACGCAAACAAGCGGAGGCAGTGTGATGCTTTGGGCAATTTTCTGCCATCCATGTGCATGTTACTTTGACACATACCACCTACCTAAGCATTGTTGCAGCTCATGTACACCCTTTCATGGAAACGGTATTCCCTGAGGGTTCAGGAATAGTTTGAGGAGCACGAGTCTGAGGTGCTGACTTGGCCTCCAAATTCCTCAGATCTCAATCCAATCAAGCATCTGTGGGATGTGCTGAACAAACAAGCTGGATCCATGGAGGCCCCACCTCGCAGCTTACAGGAGTTATAGGATCTGTTGTTAACATCATGGTGCCAGATACCACAGCTTCAGGCGTCTAGTGCAGTCCATGCCTGGATGGGTCAGGGCTGTTTTGGCAGCAAAAGGGGATCAACACAATATTAGGCAGGTGGTCATAATGTTATGACTGATTGGTGTAGTCAACATGGAGGAAATCTTTACCTCTACAACTGAGCATGTGTTTTTTAATTCAAAATCTTCTAACCAGCATGTTATTAGAACTACATATTACTGCCTCAACCCCAACCTGTCGAGGCAGATGGCCGCCCAACCCTGAGCCTGGTTTTGTTATAGGTTTCTTCCATTAAAGGGAGTCCATCCTGACCTGACAGCTGTTGGATTCATGAAGAGCAATATGAATTGTTTGCATTACGTATTGTGTGTAGCTGTTGTGACACCAAAATTATTCAAAAGACCTGAATGAAACCGTTTGCTTTATTGTAGCCTTTGGACTTCAGCTACTATGTCCTGACTCTGCAGGCGTCACATGGGCTCTTACATGTCTTGAGTCCTGTCCACCACTGACTTCAACCTTCATAATGGAGGATTATAAACCTATCAAAGATATTATCCCAGCTAATTGAACCAAAAAGTGGTAATAAGGCCATCCCCATGTGAAATGTTCTAGATCCGTTCCTGTAAGGAACAATTTACTCACACTGAATGCTGAACCTGTGCGACACAGCACTTATTAAGGAATCTGTTCCATCCCCGTGTTGTGAACTCACTGCCTGTTTTCATGTCTCAACAGTAAAATGTAGAAAGATCAGAACAGCCGCAAGAAGGAAAAGTGAAGAGAACGAAGTAAGAGCAGAGAGACAGAGCTGACCAAAGTGAGAGAAGTTTATTGACAGGACAGATACAGAGAAGAGCAGAAGTGTCAACACAAAGACACAAACACACACAATTTACCTTAGGCAGGTTTGTAGAAAAGACAAGTTTAATTTGTGCCAATCTGAAATCTTATCACAAAGAAACTGAACTCAAGTAGAAAATTTACAACAAGTGTCCAAAAATAAACTTAGAACCAGAGATGAGTGAAACATAAAAAGCCACTTTGGAGACGAGCTCAGTTCAAACAGTCACCCTGTTTTCTTGTGCATCTCTGCTTGATAAAAAAAGTTCATGTTATAAAACAGAGGAGCGGGTGACAAGGTTCACATCTGTTTTACACGTTTCAGATATTAAAATGAAGTTTCTACACACGCGCGCGCAGGACCAACAACACTACCAGTAAAATTATGCATTTAATGACACAAAAGAAAAGCATAAAATAAAATCATGTACTTTGGTCCAAGCGTGTCTCCTCATAAAGTCAGAGACCAAAGCCCACAATCATGTGTTAAAACCTTGTCTAAACATCAGCATGCATCCTGTGTACGTGTGTGTGTGTCTGTGCACCCGCACATGGCAACACTTTTTAAAAGACTGAGATGGGATTTGAACAGAACACTGTTCCTCAATGACTGTTCCATCTCTGGATCAACACTATTATTACAACACTTTGTAATAATAGTGTTACTATTATTATTATTACAACACTATTATTACAACACTTTGTAATAATAGTGTTACGGTCAATACATTCCCAAGTTATTATGCACATTTACTGTCCTTAACAAGCTTCAAATCATGATTCCATTTCCCAGAATGCCTTTAAACATGCCAAATGATCCACAGTATGAACTTGCTTCTTGTAAGCAAATGTGCATCTTGTATAAAAAACTTCAAAGTGATTGTTCACAGATGACTACAAAGAGTCTTTAGAAATGTGTAGATTACTTTAACTGCTTTGAGGAGTTCTCACATTTCACTTCAGTCTGGTGTAAAACTACATTTTAAGTGATTGTGTGGTACAGAATTCTTGAAGCTGCAAGTTGTTTTTAGTGTAGGTTGTTCAAATCCCCACAAAGTAACACTGGATGCTGGGTCATATTTACACAGCAGATCAGGCGACACAGCTGAACAAATCTCACTTTAACATTAACTGACAACACATTCTACTCCTTTATGCTGGAAAAAATGTCCATGGTGTCATTTTTTCAGATTATTTTCAGTACACCAAAGAAGAGACAAATGAACTGGATGAGGTTTGGGCACGTTACGTTAGAGACCGCGCTGTCCAGAGACAGAAGAGAGCTTCACATGATGCACAAGGGAAGAGGATTCATAAGTTGAGAAGAGGCAGTGAGTGTGTGAGAACAGTAGGTTAACATTGGCATTTGACTGGGGACAGAGACGGATCAGCTAGTGACACAATGTATAGAAAAATAATAGATCATTAATTGGAGGAAGTCAAACCTCGGATAATTCTTCTGTCACACTGACAGATGATCTCTGTGTAGGGACAACACAAAAATAAAACAGCAATTTGCAATTGATCTGTTGTGCCTGCAAACACAGTTGTGTTTCAACTGAAAACTATTTTTTGTAATAATTTTAAGCTTTGGCCTCATATTGTGTGATAAAAATATTGTCCCACTTCATTTAAATGTAGAAATGTAAAAGAGTTGAGTAGAACATGTTGAAACGAGAACAACGGCGGTGACCTCTTTGCTCGTCACGGTTCTTTAGATTCAGGACTTGGATGTGAATCAGATTAGATGGTGGACTTTGAAAAGGAAACTTTGAGGTGGTGATTCCCTCCCATGTCGTAGTTGTGAAGATCCATCAGTGCCTGGATCGCCTCCTCTACTGACGACATCTGGATTAAGGCCATCTTACGGTCCCTGATGAGGAAAGAGCCAAAACAAACAGCTGAACATTGTGAAAGCTAACAGTAAAAGTTAATGTTTCTTGCCTGTCTTGTCTGCCTTAACTTCCTGAGGAGGTCAGCAAAGAACATGACAAGCCACTAATCTAGCATGTACCAAGTTCAGAACACATGATGAGTGTGTTTCGATAGTTTCCTTTATACTTTATAAAATCAGATACACTGAAAAACACTGAATTGTTACTTACTGAAAGAACTTGAAGGCCTTTACAGTTCCTCCACTGTTAGAGAACAGAAGACGTAGATCATCCTCTCCCACGCCATCCCTGGACGTAGAAAAACATACTAGTTACAGTCACAAAGCAAAGCAGCATGAAGTCAAAACCATTGCTGCATTTATTTAACTATTGAAAAGTGAAAGTAGCACTGTACATGTACATGTGTAAGTGTTGCTGTACTACCGGATGTTGGAGAGGTGAAGTGTTGCAGAGGGAGGAAAGATATTCTGGAAGTTCTTGGATCCTGGCTTCTTAAAGCGATGGAGTGGTGAGCCAGAGAAATCTGTTGAAAAGGATAAAATGAAACATTATTTATACGCAGTACACAACAAAACTTTGAAAAGAATGTTATGCGATATCTGCAAAAACATTTGCAGACTCACATCAACAGTAAATAAAATGTAAAGATAAATGCTGTTCCTCATTGTCTTAGGCCCCAAACATGGCTCATACAAGTAGGCAAATGCTTCGAGCTGTGTTCATGCGTCGCAAGCTATAGCCTGAGCGTTGCCAGTGAGAGCACTATACAGCATGAAACAGCAGGAGAAAGCTCACTGCATCAGTTCTGGGTTCAAAAATATGTGGACATGGAAATGCTTTGAGTGTTCAGTAGCCTATATCACCACCTTGTGGAACTTGATCACCTCCACAGATCCAGTTGCAAACAGCATTTTAGCAGAAAAACCTCTTACCCACTATCAAGCACGGCACAGGAGAGGTAATATTTTAGGGCTTCTTTTGCAGCCACAGGACCTGGACACCTTGCAGTCATTGAATTGATCATGAACTCCTCTTTATACCAGAGTATTCTAGAGGCAAATGTGAGGATATCTGTCTTACCAGTTTTCCAGTTCCAGGGCTGGTTTAGAGCTGGTGTTAAATTTTGAACAAGTTCTTTGCGTTTCCACAGCCAAAAAACGGCCATCAGCCAGGAAAACTGGTTGGAAAAGCAAACCAGTTCTTAGCTGGTTCACAACTTGAACCAACTTTGAATCAGCACTTGCACCAAGTTGGTCTGAGAGATAAAGCTTGTTTAAAATTCAGGAGAGTCATGCAACAGGACAATTATCTGAACCACACCAGTAAATCTACATCGGAATGGTTGAAAAATAAAAGAATTAAGATTTTGGAATGGACTAGTCAAAGTCCAGACCTCAACCCAATTGAAATGCTGTGGTGGGACCTTACCGACACCCTACATTATCCACAATGCAATGTGACCAACAGTTCTGTCGCGGCTTCAGGCACGTTGTGAGTTAGTAGTGTCTAATGTAGCCTCTAAACCAGACTTAAGTCTTTTGAGGCAAATGGAAGCAAATGAAAGCAGCACAGTTGGAACACAGGAGATCTCCACAGTAAGAGCTTTATATCACTTTATTTCATTGGAACACTTCATCAGATCTGGCTAGTGGTACTTTAAGTTATTAAGTAAGTGATCAGTTCATCTGGCACCATCGACAACTCTTACCTTTAGTTAACAGTTGGTCGTCAAGTCCTTCTCTGGGCAAAGCCACAGTTTGATGTTTTGACAGCGTCACTCTCATCACTTTACCAAATACTTTTTGACCATTTAAGTGGCTCATAGCTAGAGGAGAGAAAAACAGAAAATATGAGAAACAGAGGCGTCAAAAACCATTTGTTTCAACAACTGTTGATAAATGTTTAATAAATCAAAAAGAGATAGCTTTTTAATTTTCATACGCCTGGAGAAAATACCTCAGGACGCACTGATTTTAACTGAAAACATGATCAACTTTACTGTGCAGTTCAACACTAGTGACTGACATGACAGAACTCACCCAGCTGAGCCTGGTTGCCATCAGACAGCTGGATCAGAGCACTGTCCTTTTTGTTGTAGAGGATCTTCACCCTCTGCACATCACCATAAACTCCTGAAGGTAGGGAGAGAGTGAGAAAGGAAGAAGAAAGAGAGAGAGAGCACAAGCAAGACAGAGCAGGGTGGAGGAGGATAGAAGAGACAGAGCAAGAGAGATGGAGCCGACGAAGATAAAAAAAAAAAGGAGAGGTGTGAAAGATGGAAAGAATCAAGTTAGTTTTAGAAAGACAAATGAAAATATCAGATGAAATCTTCCCATTTTACTTCCATTAGAAACTCAATCAAATGCGTCTGTGCAACCGGCGAGCTTTACCACTGACACACAGCTAAAACAGCTCGACATCTGACTGTTATGCTTTAACTGAACAGCTCGTGTGTGTGATTAACAAATCTGGTTTGATAAGGTGATTAGAAATGTAAAGCTGACAATGGATGTGCACGAGAAAAGAGGCCTTTTACTAAAGCTAAGACAGAGCGTGCTGTATGTAAACATACAGTAAACTGACGTTTAGCCAGTTAATTTTGGACTGTGGATATCCTGAAGCTACAACTGGTCCAGTGAATGTAAAAATGTACAAACTGCTGGGCTGATGTGAACTTTATGATATGTCTATTTCGAGTGTCAGGACATCCCAAATGCAAAGTTGTCAATTAATACAAAATCTAGAGAAAGAGGAAAAAAGAATGGAAGAGATGCAAAGGTTTAAAAAGCAACAATGAGTCTTAGTGAGTACACTGGAATGTCATGATCAACTTTACCATTCATGTGGAGAGAACAAAAACACTAAAATAATCCACGTGTCCACTCACTACTCTGATCATTAAGGATTGATTTTGATTGAAGTTTTATTAAATCATACTCCAGTTCTGAATCTGCTTATTCAACACAATCATATCAAATCTGTAGTCTGTTAGTAAAAGTGTTTTTATTTTACAAAACCGTTTAGAATAACAGAAGATAAAAGATATAAATATCAAAACTAATATTTAAGGATTGACCATTTTCTTTAAGAACTCAATTGATGATTTTATTTGTAACTGTAACTGATTATCAGACACCGTGTTATTATACACACTAGGCAGCAACAATCCACCATAGTTCCTCTAAGTACAACAAGTTGGGACAAATCTCCTAAATTCATGTTATTCACAACAGAACATAGAAAACATATCAAATGTTTAAACTGATAAAAAAGGACCATTTAAAAAAAGGTCATTTTAAAATTGAAGGCAGCAGCACGACCCAAAAAAGTTGGGACAGAGGCAACAAAAGACTGGAAAAGAAAGTGATACTAAAAGGGAAGAGTCTATAAAATCAAACTATTTCAGAATAATGTTCCTCAATGTAAAATTACAAAGACTTTTGATATATCATCATCTACAGTCCATAATATTATAGACGAATTCAGAGAAATCTGAGCACAAGGGACACGGCAAGAACGCAATTTTGGATGTCTGCGATCTTTGGGCCCACAGACTACACTGCATTAAAAACAGACAGGATTCTGGACTGTTGAGCAGTTTGAATCTTATATCAGGCACGAATGGGGAAACATTCATTTCCCAAAACTCAAAACAGCAACTGATGTTTACAGACAGTTACAGTTAAAAGAAGAGAGGATGCTACACTGTGATAAACATGACTCTGTCTCAACTTTTTTGAGATGTGTTGCTGCCATCAAAATGACCTTTTTTTCTTAAAAATAGTTCATTTGATATGTTTTCTGTGTTCTGTTTGTACAGTAGCATGAGCCGTCTGTCAGCTGCAGCTCTGATGTGATGCATGTGAGACATTCAGGGACACTACAGATGTGTTTTGAAAGCAATCACACTTCAATAGCATTTTGTGTCCAAATTGTTGGTCATTCAAGAAAACCCAAAAATCATGTCTCATTTTTCCTTCAGTCAACCTCCACCCTCTCTCCAAAACAAACAACAACAAAAAACCTAAACTTGACTGAACCTTGAACACTGACTCAAAAAGGTTCAGAGGTCTAAAGCAAATGATTGATTGGGAGAATCATTACACCCCTATGTACTTCCTTCACAAAATACATAAAAATTTAAATGTGCTTTGTTTTCTCTTTTCAATGTTAGCAGATTAATACTAGATATGAGAGGTGTACTTGTTGTAGAGGATGGATACGCAAGCCAAACCCAGGTTCGGCTTCCACACTCTGGTTCAGACAAAAATATGTGACTCAATGTATAAACCTTTTCTCCCTCCTCATTCTAGATTTGGAAGTTTTAGATCACATTCTCGTTACTGGGACACATGAATGGTTTTGATGTATTTGCTCTCATCAGTTAATAGATAAGCTGACCAAACATTTCTCAGACTCACTGTTATTTTAATGTGGAGACACAAGTAGATTTGAAATCTGTAGAGCACAATATGATAGAGGAAGGCTCGAAGATACAGAAAGATATAGAGAAATAAGTGTGTCCACGACATCACTGAAGAAAGTGAACAACTGGATTAACAGAGAGAGATATACAGATAGAATAGTAGAGGTTGAACATACCGAAGAGGGTAAAGAGACTTTGAGGCGTGACCATCTTTAGAGAGAGAGACCGCAGAGCAGAGGACAGGAAGAGGAGGAGCAGAGGAGGAGGAAGAGGAGAGACGAAGGTAGAGATCAGACCGCCCAGCGTTGGACGTGGGGGGAGATGGTTTCCAAGATGATGAAGGATGAGGGTGGGGGTAGTCGGGTTAAGAAGAGTGAGGAGGGTGGAGAGGAAAAGGAGATGGAAGAAATTTGGGGTAAACGTACATGAGAGGGAGAGGGTGTTAAGAGAAGTGTGCAATATTAAAGGCCGAAAGGAGTCCAAATGGAGAGAAAATAAATGTGTGAAGGGGGGAGCAGAGGTGTGAAGAAAGGAGGCAGGGAAGGGAGAAAGGAGAGGAGGACAAAAACCAAAGCAGAGGTCAGTAAACAGCATCACTGGAACATCAACGGAGTCTGAATGATTGCTGGTTTGTTTCCATTCTCACACACACACACAAACATATTCCCTGCTCGATATATATTTATCATTGAAGAAAACAAAAGATGGGGGTCAGGAAATAATAACTTTAAGAATGGAAAGCTAAATAAACCAGGAAATAAACAAGTGAATGAAAGGAGAGAGTGGTTGGAGATTTAAAACCAAAAGGGGGAAGTACCATAAAGCAGATGGCCAATCAAGTCACGTGTAGAATAACTGTTAATAACTGTCAGACTGTGACAGTCGTGCAGAAAAACTGTCATCCTGTCTTTGGAATAGGTGAAATGGAAGACGAGTCAATTAAAATTAATTTGTCGAAATGTGTATGTATGTCTATAATCACTGCCATGTCACACATGAACTGAACTAACTTAACCAGACACTTTTCTCTTGTCCTGCTCAGCTGCAACTGTGCTGGAAATACCAGACATGAAGAATGTAAAAAAATAAATAAAAATTATTGTGTGTTTAGGGTTTCTATTCCCATGACACACTACTCACAAAAAGTTAGGGATATTTGGCTTTCAGGTGAAATTTATGGAAAACGTAAAAAGTTCACACTACAGT
>JAUMHL010000010.1:431266-442777 GCA_032362345.1 Sandelia bainsii
ATAGTGCATTTTAGGTTCATCCTGAAATTTCACCCGAAAGCCAAATATCCCTAACTTTTTGTGAGTAGTGTATGTTTCCATCATATTGTTGTTGAGTGACAGAGCTTCTTAATGAAAGACTGGATTGTATTATCAAAGCTGTACGGCAGTAACAGTAACATAATAATCACCTGTAACACTGAGGCCCCGGCGTGGAGAAACTGTAGTCCGGTCTCTGCTGAGTCAATACCACCGGTGGCCAGAATAGGGAAACTGGGAATCGCTCTGGCAATGGCTGATACTGCTCTGAGAGCGATGGGTCTGATGGCATTACCTGCACACATCAGTACTATAAGTAAGTACACATCTTGTGTCATTCTGATTCATTCATTATTTCAGTAAATTATTGTTAAAGGATAATCCTGTTTTGGAGCTCAATGCACATAAGAGACCAAAATCATGCCTGTCTTGGCCTCTCCTGCTTTTATTTTGACACTTTTTTAATATAACGAATTAATTATCCAGTAACAGATAAACAGATTTTGTATGTGTTTCTATGCTTGTGTGCATCTTTACCGGACACCCCTCCATACGTGGTGCGACTGCCTGTTCCAACGCTCGGCCAGGGGGAGCCATCTGCCTTCAGTCCCATCAAACCTGAGACTGTGTTGGTGGCTGTGACACCGTCAGCTCCACCTATAAACAACAGTAACAGAGGATATGTAACATACTGGATTAAAATTATTTCTCTATGATACAGTAGCAGAAATAACATAGACGCTGTGTGGTCATGTGTTCACCACCTTCATGAGCAGCCTTGGCGATTTCAACAATATTGGTGACGTTTGGTGTTAGTTTGGCAAAGAACGGAATGGAAATGGCTGCTCGCACCCAGCGACAAATGTTACGCACCAGCACTGGATCCTAACCATGAACACACACATCAAAATACATTTATTAGATCATTCATTTTTACCCAGTTAAGTTTAAGTGCGTATCTGTGTGTACCTGTCCACAGGCCAGTCCCATGCCTCTCTCACCCATCCCATGAGGACAAGACAGATTCAGCTCCAGTGCATCTGCTCCTGATTTCTAAACACAAACATTATATCCTATTTAAAGGGTCACTTCACTGATTTTCAACTTGCTACTTTTGGTTCTAGTTTGGAGAGTGCAAGTATGGATGGTAGCTTCCCTTTGCCTTTCCCATTTTAAAATGTGTCCCTGCCTCCAGGTAAAAACTGCACATGACATTATCTAGAGGGGTTTTTCAGCCTAGATGATGTCATCTGAAGGAGAAGGTTGACCAAGACTACAACATCTATAGATGACATCATCTGAACTGAAAAATGCCTCCAGATCTGGAGCTCCACTCATATACAAGACCAGTATGCTCTAATATAGAACGATAGGAAGCAAGTTGAAAACTGGTGAAATTAGACTTTGTGTGCAGTTACATTAGTGGCTTGTGGCTTTTCTCACCTCTGCCATCTTGGCTAGCTCTGTCCAGTCTTCCTTGTTATAACTACACATTATGCTGGAGACGATCACCTGATAAAAACAAAATGTTCACTATCATCTACTGCATCATCAAGACATGCAATGGAACATAATATGAAGCTTACATTTTTGGGGAAGTCCTTCTTCAGCTCAGTGACTGACTGACACCAGTAGGCTGCCGTCTTCTCACTGATGAGCTCAATGTTGAGGAAGGAGCCTTGACCTGGCCCGTACATGTGATTAGAGGTGGTGCCACGCACGATGCGAGGAGACACATTTGTCACAATGTCCTGAAGAGAGATGTTCACACAGCGGCAGTGATGCGTTACAGAGTGTCAATGTTCTCATCACATAAAGTAAAGCCAAATTTCCAAAACTCAAGCTGAACATACGTATGAGAAATGTTCTGTTTGTTCTTCTGTTGTGAGATTTCCCCTAATTTTCCACTCTGCTGTTAAAACAATGTACGTATACAACCTCTACCTCTAATAAATGTTTGCTAGTGAACTAAGAACTTATGTATGTATTTTATTAAAAGAAGATATCTGTAAATATTTAATGCCATGGTTCTATTTAGTCAGTACTGTTCTCATTTGCATTTTATAACTGACTGTACATCACCTCTGAAGGAATGATGGTTTGTAGCCTGAGAAAATGTAACATACAGGACACAATTTAAATTTTATACAAGTAATAGAAAAAATAAAAGTAAACAAACAACAACAGCAAACTGTAGCACAGCAGGTACCAGCAGAGAACAACAGCATGGTTACAACTTTTAATCATGATCATGATCAGTGCCTTCCAGCCATCTGATCCATATTATTTTTTTCCCTCTCCTGGTCTCCATTCATTGCAGAATCACAACACTTAAATTTTGTATGTATGTCACACAAGTCTTATTAGGTAACTGATTTTACTTATTGAAATGGGATATAATAAAGTGTAATTCTGAGCATTCTTTTCTGTTAACATAGGAGACAGTAGAGAGCTGACAGGAAATGATGAAATGATTCCCAACTCACCATCTTATTCTTATTTTTTCAACTGGACTGTCTGTAAAATATAGTTTTGGGCAAAAAAGAAAAGGAAACAAACATTTCTGTGCACTTCCCATCCACTCTGTGACTATCTCTGTGTGTGTGTGTACCTTATCCAGTGCAAATGTCTTGGTCAGAGCAAAGCCCCATCCTTGTTCAAAAGCTCTTCTGATCATGGCTGTGCTGGTGGTGGGAGGAGCAGAGGCCAGGCCAAATGGGTTGGGAAACTTGATTCTGCAAACCTCAACACTGATGTCCACCTGATCTATCGCGCTGTAGAAAAGTGGCAGCTTTGGGACTGGGTCCACTGTCTGGCCATGCAGGGACTATAGAAGAGAGATGGCGGACAGATATTTTAATGACATCACTAATATTACATTTATTAATTTGATCATAAACTGGGAAGAAGAACACAGGGCTTTTTAGGGATGAACTACAAATCACTGCTGCTAGTTGAACTACATATCAAAGATGTGGCCTGAAGATGTTTGAAGTAGAGAAAATCTTGCCAGTTTTACCTGTATGTATCTGTGAATATGCCATGAGGCCTGTTTGCCATCGTTCACTGATTCGACTGTGGTGTTAGCCAAACCGGCAACGTCTCCTCCTGCAAACACCCAGGGCTCACTGGTCTGCATGGTGTCCGTGTTCACCTCTGGAGTACCCCAGTTGGTCAGCTTCACGGGAGCCAAGGCTTCGGTCACTTGACAACATATAGATGGGGGTAATGTATTGAAGTGTGCTGTTGCCACATTAATGTTCTATATTTACTTTGTCTATAAAGCTTGGAAGTTTTCAGGTTTTATTTTTCACATAAAATCGTGGTCAATATAAATTTGCCTTTTTCATGACTCTTTTGTCCAATAATAAAAGTAAAAAATACACAAACAGAAACCAGAGCAACTTTTATATACATCCTCTGCTCCAACAACACCAGATGACTTACAGTAGTTAAAGGCAAATCAACAAAGCAAACTGTTGATCACTTCATTACCTTGTGGGTCACTGAGCAGGGAACCAAAGGCGCTGATGATGAAGTCAGCCTTCAGCCTGACAATTTGGTCCTCATCTTCTCGCCAATCACCCTCCTCTGTCAGCTCAGTGCGACAGAACTGTAACCCAGCCACCCGTCCGTTCTTCACAATGACCTCACGAGGCGACAGGAACGGCAGGAACTCACACTGCTCTTCCATAGCCAGCTCCATCTGAGAGAGAAAAAAAACAGCGTTCAGTATTCTGCGTGTATCCCTGCGTCTATCAGTCTGTGCGTCCCACATCCGTACCTCTTCGGGTACAGCCCTGATGTTGGTGAATCCCTTTCTGAAGCAGACATACACTCTCTTGGCTCCACAACGAAGAGCTGAGGTGGCGCAGTCAAACGCGGTGTCGCCGGCCCCCAGAACTATCACTACACCCCTTAACTCCGGCACAGAAGCGCGACACTGGCACATACCTAGACAGAGTGAGACAGAGAGGCATTAATGTGAGATTGTTGGTGACTAATTTGCGAACTAACATTTCCGCACTAGAGCTGTGTTTATATTGTAGTAGCCCAGTTTGAGTTTGATTTTGTCACTAATATGTACATGTAATATGTACATGAGTGTGTGTATGTACTACAGCAGCTGTAATGGTCAAAGTGAATATAAAAAACAGTCAGGTTTGTTAATATGAGCATATTAGTTCGAAATGTCTAAGTATTGTAATAATAGTGTTTATTGTAAATGGAAATAAAATACAATGTGCATGTTCAGTCTTTGTTACTGCACAAACTTTTAGTTGGTAACAACCACTGTTGTTTTGAAGAAGGTTTAGAAGGTTGGATATTTCTAAATGTTCCCCTTTTTTAGAGAAGCTCACTGGGATTTACGTTGCAGATGCAAAGTGCAACTTACAGTAAATGGATGTGGAATATGGTAATACACCATCAGAACCAAATGTTGGCTCTGCTACCAGGTGACAGCTGCCATGGCTAGAGGTAAAAGCCAATGTGGAAGTATTTTAAAGTGTAATGCCACTGACAGGTGCTAGAGGCTGGCTCCAAGTATTTCTGGCTCCAGTTGAGTCCCACTGAAAAAAATTAACTAAACTAAAACTAAAACAAACTAAACTTTTCTCCAGAATACATTATGGTGTCAGTAGCTTAATTTGGGTCTTCTAATAAATGTACGCATGATAATTTTGGAAGTTACTTTAGGACTTATAGAGGTTTTGATGTCACGTGGGCATTGACTGACAGGTGTGATTGGCTCTCCAGCTCCTGGACTTGCACTGAGTCTGACTTTCTGAGCATCTGTTTCTTTAATAAGCTATATAGGGGGATATAGGGAGGTGCTGGGGTGGGCTATGCCTGACCAGATTTGAGTTGCCCCCCCCATTGCAGATCTATACCTCTGCAACTAATGTTGCAGTTTACACGCATATCTGTCCAGACTCTTCTTCTAATAAGTTTATGCATAAGTCCAGATGTTTGTGCTAGATGTAATGAAATCCCATGCAGGTGTTTCTGAGATATGGCATTGATGAGAATGAGACATACATGAGGTCACAGTGATCTCGTCCTTTGACCTTTAACCACCAAGATCTAATCAGTTCATCCTTGTGCCTTGTTTATCCTTGTTTAGTTCATCACTGAGTGCAAGTTGATAATTGTGCCAAATTTGAAAGAATTCCCTCTAAGCAGTACTTAGTTATCGCATTCACTTAAAATGGGTAGCCGTACAGATGGAGGGACAACCTGGAACATAATGCCTCCGGCCCTAGCTATGTCCATTAATGAGTAATTTCTCCTATTATCTTGTTAAATGACCAACTGAAGCTTTCTACCATTCCCTGATATCTCAGATCCAGTCAATGTATTCATGTCTGGCTGTCATGTAATTTTGCTTTCATTTTGCCTTCACCTTTCTTGCTGGCCGAAGCCACCATGGGCAAAAAATCTTTGGAGGTGAAGAAACCTTGATCCGTGGTTAAACCCTGGAAGATTTGAGCTCTGTTGGCCTGAGGGAGACCTGAAATCACACACGCACGTAAAATACACCTACACATATACATACAGTACAGTACAGCACATCCATGACGCTACAGTAAATGCAAAGCTAGTTTCTGAAATGTTTGTGGCACTCACCAATCCCAACAAAGACAACCTTAAATCCTTCTCCTTTTAAGGATGTCAGAGTCATTCCGTTATTACCTAGACCCTTCTCACACACCACCTGCAGACACACAACCCAACAGAACAGTAATTAAACAACAATTGCATCATGTATTACGTTCATAAAACATTATGGACACTAGAAACATCATTTAAAAAATATCTATAAGAACAATAGAAAATTCTGCTGATCATACTTTCACTCCCAGGTCCTTCATCAGGTCTATTTCAAATTCGACCACCTCATATGGAAGCCGGAACTGGGGGATTTCTATCGTGCTGCAAGGAAGAACATATATTTATTAGCCTATTCCTTGGATGACACTGTGTCATAAATGACCAACATATTTTCTACCCATTACAGAGGTTTAGTAGTCATTATTAATGACATTTTTAAGGACTTGTCACTTATTAAGCCTTGCGTTTTATTAATTATATGTAAAGTACATATCTCTAGCTTTTATTATGAAATTTTAAATTTTAAAAGTTCCACAACCCAATATATCTAATAAACAATTTCACTGGTACCTTATGGAAAGGTAGGTTGATAGGTAGGTAGATTTTCAATATGAAAAAGGTGACGTTACCTTAGGCCTCCGATGTACTTCTGCTTCTCAAATATAGTAATATTATCATATCCGAGGCGGGCCAGGAAGGAAGCACAGCTGATTGACGCTGGGCCACAGCCAATCAGGGCAATAGGGCTGTGGTAAGACTCTAGCATTTCACTGGCTGGTGGGAGATCAGGATTCCTTATCTGTGCGATGCCCATCTTACTAAACACCTATAAAGAAAACACGTATACATTTGAAATAACATAAATCCAATATAACTCCCATCACAACATGGGTAAATTGACAGGATATGCAACTTCTTCTTAAAAAGTGGTTACTGTGGCTATATTTGGCAAGAAAAAGATGATAGTTACTCTTAAAATACAGAACATCAGAGTTATACATTTCAGAAAACCACCATGACTTTTAGCCCACAACAAGACTGCGCCTTATCCATCCAAATTCAGTCTGTTGAGAAGACACTGGCTGCTGCCAGTGGGCTTAGACAGTCCAGTCCCTGTCCACCATATCTCTGTAGGCTTCCACATCATGTTTCCTACTATGAAGAAGAAAGAGAGCACCACTTGGGCCTGGATCTAGGGAGGGCGGGCCATGCACCCCCATAATTTTGTTGTGCTCCCCCAAAAATAACTGCAATTGAGACAGGAATGTTACTGTAAAATGGCACTGCACAAATAAAGTCCCTCTGAATGTTTCTTCTGCACTATGATTGCCTGGTCAAGTGGAACAAAACACAGTAGCAGCAGCCACTGTATTAACTTTGATGCAGGCTTGAGAGGAAAAGTATGCTATTAAAGGCAAGCTGGAAAAACTCTTCAGACATCTTTTAGTCTTTTTTAATAACTCAGTTTTTCTAGTCTTGCTATGCAGGTTCATTTGCTTTACCTAGCACTACTTTCTGTCTGATGCAACTTTAGTGTTTGTTAACATACAATTAACCCAAATCTGAACCACACATTACATGATCACAGTGTCATCTGAGTAGTTGGTGGTTATAAATTGTTAATACTAGCTGCTACATGTTTTATACAGACAACAGCTATAAATACTGTACCTCAACAGCAAATTGCTGTAACCCTCCAATGTTAATAGGTCCTTCCTCAGTAGCATACAGGTTGCAGCCTCCTACACACAGGTCTGATGTTGGACAAACCATACCACAGGTCAGACCCAGGGGGTTGTCAGATAGGATGGTCCGCGCTGCCCCATAGTAGTTCTAAAACATATACATGCACACATATACATGACCATGACTTTGGTACTGCGTTACTTGTAAAATAAGCATATTCATTAATATTCTCTTTTTTCTTAATTTGTCTAAAGCATGATTCTACATCATAAAAATACCATTCAGTATTAACTCTGTGTTTTACAGTACCTTATTAGAGATGCTCGTAATAAACGACTTGATGTCCAGGTTAGTCGGGCAGCTCTTCTGACATGGAGCGTCGGCACATTTTAGACATCTAAACAGAGATTTGATTTTTATTTGACAATCATTGAGATGAAAATGAAAAGGTAGTGAAAAAGTAGTATGCAGGGGTTTGAAGATGAATCGGACCACGGATGATGACTGAATTATGAGATATCAAAACATACTATAAGCCCGAAGTCCAACTGAAAGTCATTGTATCTCATAGCTGGTTTGAGCTAAATGCTAACATGCTCACAGTCACAGAGCTGATGTTTAACAGATGTAATGTTCACTATCTTAGATTCACTTGTTGGCATGCTAACATACAAACACAAAGTAAAGCTGAGGTTGTTGGGAAATGCCTTTTGATGAAAGAATGAAAGGTTAGGACATAGGCAAAGGGTTTAGAATTCATTCTGATGTGAACTTAAATGCCTGTATGAAATTTCACAGCAATACACCCAAGAGTTGTAAAAATATTTCAATAAAATCCAAAATCACAAAAAGGAAAAGTCAGAAGACAACCAGAGTTAGTTTGATTGTCTTCACTGGCTAAAAAGCATTCACCAGATATGGCGATGGCAACAATGAATGCAAATTCAACCAATACTCCCAATTACTAGCAACGTCATTGCAACTTTTCTGCTAATTTGATCTACACTCTGTACTGTCCCTGAATGCCTCACACATATGGCTCACCAGAGCTGTTGTTGCGCGCTGGCTAATGCTTCATGGTGTTACTTTCTCAAAGTAACCCACACACAAATGCAAGAGGAGGAGAAATAGCTGATTTCTGGGATATTGTATGTGTCACTTGCAGACACAGTTGACTCCTGGAACTTCTACATGAGGTGTGATGTCTGCAAAAAATACTGCTAAAGGCCGTGCAAGGCATGTCCCTAATGTTCTACATAAAAGTGGATTAAACTGTGACTCTGTGAGATGTGAGAGTGTTGCAACAAAAAACAGCCAAGTCACTCATTCTCACCTCAGTGCTTCACGTAGAGCTCCGCGCTCACTCAGTGTTGTGTGTTTGATATCATCAAAGTTGTTCTCTAACTTCACACACGACTGAAAAAAGGGTTAGGTAAAAAAAAGAAATAATTAATCTAACTGAATGCTATAGGGTTTATAAGGCAACTCAAGTCGAGCAGTGTGTCTTCTTACATTACAGTTCCTTTCAGGGTTTCTCTTCCAGTGTTTCTTCTCTTTCTTCTTGTTTGTCGTAGAAATGACCTGAGCATGTGTTTTCACCCTGGGATTGAGAGTCAGGATGCTCTGAAAGAAATGTAGTGAAATAAATCAGCACATCATTAAAAGCCATAAAGCTCTTACTATTGATTCTTTAGCTCTGAGGGACTCAGATATGATCTCTGTTAAGTACCTGTGAGTTAACTACCTCTGAAAAAAAAGAATTTCAAGAATGTGAGAAAAGTAGTTTAGTGACATGTGATATGTTGATCACCTACAAATGTGTTTCCTATGGAAGCCAAGACTGGTCATATTTAATAACCCATGATCACAAGATAATGACTTAATTACTGTTTGTCACTCTCTGGAGTATCAGAGCAAATTTCTTTTGATAACCAAATATCAATGTTTTCTTAAGATAATTCTCGTATTATATAAAAAAAACAACCAATAAAACCCTAAATAACAATATAAGAAAATATTGTTTTTGCCTTTCATAGTACAGTAAGATCACTCTAAAGTTACTGTACGCTGTTGTTTGTTGTTGCTTTTCCAAAAAAAAAAGTTTCAAAGGGTATGGTTGCTGGTTGGTACTTTCTGTTGTTCACAATTTCTTGTGTGTAGTACATGTGTAGAAATGTGAAAATACAATATTTTCTTACTGTCATTTTCCACAGTTGATGTTCCATATCATTAGAGATCTCTCTGCTAACTTTATGTCTGCTGGCAAAGACCCTGAAACTCTGGAACATTCTAGGAAGTTAGTGTGTTTGAATGGTTGGGGTCAGCATGATAAGATAATTATTAGCCGCAAGGTCAGTGCACTAAGGTTATGCCCTATTGTGTCCTGTAAGGTTCAAGCTGCTTTACTAATTTTGACTCAGATATGAGAACAGAACATATTCATTTACATACTGTAAGTATAATTTAAGCATGTTTGTCTAATATCAGATCACCTTAATATCACAATATGATGTTTCCATATTCAATTTCTAATAGTTTAACATCAGGTGTCTTTATACATGTGAGACATTTAAAGTTTGTACTATGTGGTGAGTTACATTATCCAACAGTCAACACATTATCATTTGCTTCATGTATCTTCATGAATCTCAGATTCAAAATATATAAAGAGTTTCATGCAGCTTTTTTCTTTCTTCTTTTTCTTGCTCCATCTCTGCACGTGTGCACCAGCACCTCCGCCCTTACCATGTGTCACATGTCAGCTTAT
Source organism: Sandelia bainsii (assembly GCA_032362345.1). Lineage (NCBI taxonomy): Eukaryota > Metazoa > Chordata > Actinopteri > Anabantiformes > Anabantidae > Sandelia > Sandelia bainsii. The sequence goes on from JAUMHL010000010.1 coordinate 441,351, forward strand.
AACACATGGAACAAAGCTCATGCATTGTTACATAATATGATGAGGTGTTTTGGGACTACATGACATGGCTTTACATCATTTTAATCCCTACTGCTGTGATATGTTGCAGTGGCAGTAAAGCATATTGTTTAAAAAAGGGAACAGTAGGTGTTCAATGTACAGTTGTGTTAAATATCTCAGAAAACACTAACACTCCTCAACTTTAAAGCTGCTGACAACAAACATGTACAGCTGAAATGTACCCATCTTACTGTGGTTTGTACTGTAAAATTCTGAATTGTAAAAACAGTGAGGCATTGGAAACGTAAGTCAACTACAGTTAAAGTGAGAAATGACAATTTTCTCAGTTTGTTTCATACTAGAATTGTATTAGAATTCATTACAAACTGAGAACGTCTTGTCTACTCCTGGAGTAACTTCTGGCAGCAACCAGAAGGTAGATGGCAAATGTCATAATCATTGATTTAAGAAAATAATCCCTGTTCACTTTCAAACAGATGCACCACAAATATATATATATATAACATAAAATTCTGAATTGTCATAAACCCAAAGATATTTGACTGTTTCACTAAATTTGTACAAATTTTCTACTACTGCAGTAGAGCTTCAGCCTCTCTTTTCCTTATGATATAGGCTACAGTCTACTATTTTACTATAATGCCTTACAGATCAGTGTGCTACAGTGTGCCCAGGTTGGTAACACTGTGTATACTAGACTTCTGAATGGTGTACTTCAGTGTATTTCTTCACTGAAGTCTCCAGTATTCAGAGCCAGCAATATACTTAAATGGTACTGTAGTGATTTAGTACTGCACTTCATTAAAGTTGAAGGACTCACAAGAGGCACATGTAACTAAAACGACTTCAAATCTTTAAAACATCATTTTAAAATTCTTTCAAATCTTTTCTGGTGGAGGATTTAAACAAATGCAACAGAAACTGTCCTTTCTTATATACTTGTTAGTCTTATGGGATACTGACTTCAGTGTCTTTGAACGCTCACATCCCCCCGCCCAGAAGAAATCTATCCTTAGATGTAGCTTCTACCTGTCCTTGACTCTCTTGGTATAATCTATGAATTGCAGCACTTCACATGTTGCACTTCACAAAGGTGCAAATGTTCTGACCTTCAGTTAGTGCTTATCTCCTCTCTAGTCTCTCAGCAGTTCCTGTGATAGATAAACTTGCACGTCTTATCTAAAGTCTTCGGTGGCCCGTAGGTGCAAAACAGAATAAAGTCACAAAAAATACAACAAAAAAAGAGAAAAGATGACATTTGAAAAAAGGTCAACAAAAAACCAACGGCATATTCAGAAAACACATTTTTACAAAACACAATGACATTTCAGTTTAATAATAATAATGAATACTTTATTGATCCCCTTGGGGAAATTGTTGTTTGGACAGCTGCTAGACCTGTGTCA
>JAUMHL010000010.1:446946-462023 GCA_032362345.1 Sandelia bainsii
GTCAGCGCTACTACGGGGTTTCAGTGTCTTGTCCAAGGACACCTCGACATGTAGCTTGCTGGGAGAATCGAACCGCTTGGGTTGGGAGACGACTGCTCTACCCACTGAGCTATCATGCCGCCCCAAGAAGTAGGGACAACACAGAAGCAAGCAATGGTGTACCTCCTTTTTCTGTAATCTGAAATATCATTGTGTTTTGTGAAATGTGTCGTGTTTGTCACCTATGGGCCACCGTAATTTGGTCTGCTGCACAAAAACAAGATTAACAAACTATACATGCAATCAGTCTATTCAGGATGAAACAATGTATTCATATGATGTGTCAAATATAGAAATCAGTAATTAAATCAATCACTGCAGCAACGTAGATATTATCTTAATATCTGTGGTCTTTTGCTATGTTAGGCATAGTAAATCTTAAATAACACCATGTCATGCAGGAGTAATACCATCCATGACCTCCAGTCAGTGATCAACAACCATCAATGTTAGTTAAAAAGTACAATGTGATATGCTGTATTACATTCTTTTTTCCAGTGCTTGCAGTGCACAGTCAAAACTATTACTTGATAATAGCATGTGTTTTTATTCACCTCTATAAAAGGCTATTTGCCACTTGTAGATACTGTACATGGTATTTTAATGAAGACAGGAAACTGGAGATCCTGCTGAGAAAAGAGGTAAAACAGAAAAAGAAAAATGTAAACACAATCATTTACCTCAATGTCTGGAACATCTTTACTCAACATGGTGCTTCTGTCAGATGTGGGGGAAAAAAATGCTTTCCAAAGCTCTTCTGGAGATAGAATCTGGATTAGAGGTCCGAAGCACTGTCCGGGACTGCTCTGCTCCCAAGTGGAAATATCTGAGAACTGACCGTTCTTTTTACGCCCGTTCTTGTCAGTAACAGAGATGTTAGAGCACACTGGTTAAAGCCACCAGTCACTGTCTCTGCATGCAACCTGTTGATAAGGTAGACTGACGGAGCTGCTAGTTCAAAGTTCAGCAGAAGTGGGTATGAGCCTGGGCAGGTTTCTGGGTACTGCAGCTGAGCTATGGATAAAACAGTAACAGTGGTCAACTGCCAGGTTCAAACTCTGCCTCTTGAGGGAGGAGTGGAGTCCTGCACAGTTTGTTACACGTCTCTGTGCTTAACTCTTTCCTGCTTGTCTCATGGAATCTCCTCCACTGTGAGTGTTGATCAAACTAATTTAGCTTTTTCTCCACAAAGGAGAGTTTTGGGGGCCTGACCTAGTGACACCACTCTTATTGCTTTGATAATAGTGGGACAAGCCTCATGCACTCAAAGTGTATTAGTCTTTTTGTCTGCAGTCTAAACTTTGGCAAATCACATGAGGCCCTTGTCACAGAGGAGCAGTGGCAGATTTAGATATTTTGATATGGAGAGACGGAGAGAGTTTTGGCAGGGTGGCATCAAAAGACAGTGGGTGGGGGCACTTCATGTAAATCTATATAAAATCTGGGGGTGGCAACAGAAAACAGCCAATAATTAATGTGTGGATGTGTTAATGTGTCTCTCTCTGTCTCTGTCTGTCTCCCTTGATCCTTCTCACTCAGCTTGTCCCTCACATTCAGTCCTTCTCTTTCCTTCTCTCACATCCTGACCTCTGTGCTGTTGTGTTCACAGTTTAGTGTCACATCTACAATGAAAATGATTATAGATTTTCTTATTACTTCTTGCTTCTTTTCTTAACCAAGCGACATACACATGATGTTTAAAACAAAAGACTTTATTTTTGTGTGTGTGTGTGTGTGTGTCAGACGTCATTGAGATAGAGCATTGAGGCAGCAGCGGCGAGCAGGGCGACAGCAGTGGCTATGGCAGCCCCTAAACAACACAGAAGACAGGAGTCAGGAAACTGCTGGTACCAACATGCAGACACACAAACATCAGACTTTGTAGTTGTAATTTTACATATCTGATTTGTAGGGGCAGGACCAGAATGGTGGGCAAGTCAGAACATGATAGGCTTGTTATTATCAATGTCAGATTACTAAGTGGGGTATAGACCCAGGGCCCTTGGACAAGTTCCTCTGTATGAAAGGGCCCAAATCAAAACTGAAACAACCACAAAGGGACAACTACAATACATCCACAGTTGTTTCGCAATGATGTCTGAAATGATTGTGATCAAAGCGATTTATTGCCTAAATATCTTTGAATCTTTGAAAAGTGAAATCAAGATGTCAATCAAAGTGAAGCTCTTGTGTAAGGACATATCAAAGTGTCCTTGCTCGATATGCCAGCTTTTATCACATCTAATGTTACTTACTGATGCAGGTTCAAATGTATATACTGTCTGAGAAGCATTTACTAAAATGAGTCTATTGCAGCATAACTAGTCCATGCATCTAATTTCTTCTCCTCTCCCTTATTTGAATGATCCTCCTACCCATTTGCATCCAGAGGCCTGTTAAGACTCTGTTTATACTTAAAATGCGTCTTGGGCAATCGGCAAGTGGTCTGAGTAATCAGATTAAAATCCACTAAACCGTGTTTAGCACTGTGCACTTGTGATCCGATCTTTGGTGGTCGAGCAGCACCGATGGCAGGCTAGGTGCAGCTGGCCCTGTAGGGTGACTGTATGCAGGATGTTAGCAGAAGTGACACATTACTAACAAAATCTGAACACAAGTGGTGTGCTGGACACCTTGGAGACGAATGTGTATGGACTGGTGTGAACAGTGATGTGTCTCGGCTGTCCACTTGTGACCCGATCTCACAAGACTCCTTTTACAATGTGTAAACAAGGTCATGGATATATGAATATAAACAAGTAGGAGCTACAAATAGCAGCTAATCATTGATATGATCTCACATTAGAAAATTAAGGCTGAACCTGTAAATGTAACTTTTAATAATATACATGTTATAATGCCCCCTTTTTTAATGTTTCTAAACCTGCCCTGTTTGTAAATTGTCGGGGTGGTAAGTGTGACTAGTAGAATGCAGTAGATGGGTCAGAGTTAGGGTTTGTGACTTTAGCAAATGTTTTCCAGTGAAAACCAATTGTAAGGGCTCAAAACTCTAATGTAATGACGAATCCAGCAGGAAACACGCAGTTGTTATCAAAGTAAAATGTGCTCTACCAGCATAGTTGTTTCTCTTGGGTTCCAGCACTTCAGCAGAGTCCACAGTGGGCTCTGGAAACACACAGTAAGTCAGAGCTGGTCGGTGAAACTTTAATAACAACAACTTGACTAACCTAACTAGCAAACTGTTACATACATGTCAGTTTAATGTACTGTATGTCATGCACTTGCTCACATGGAAAAACTCTGTTAATGATTGGTGGAAGTATACATGGCTAAGACCTTGAGCTATTGTTTGTACAACCACCAGCTTTATGTGAAGCAAGGCACCATCTTACTATGGTTTATAGTGGAGATGAAAGTTACAGTGTGTAGTGTGTGTAGTGTGTGTGTATGTGTAGCTCACATCTCAGTAAAAACTCCTCGTCACAGTGAATCACATGGTCAAAAGTCTTCTACATGACTTCTATAAGTGATATAAAGTATTGTGTGCATGTGTAGATAGAGTGAGTTATGGTTTTGGTTATTTTTTTTATCCCTAAATGGATTATTCAGACGAGAACTTAAACAACTAACAATTTAAACAAACACTCTCCCCACCTGCTGTAAAATCGCTTTCTTTGATTTCAGCTGGCGTTTCTTGCAGGGCATCCAAGTCTCCCTCCGCTGCGTCAATGTCTAGCATCTCCTTCAGCGTGTCGGTGACCTCAGACAGGCCCTCGTCACTGAACTGGTAGTCGCACACACACACCGGCCCAGCTGCTTTTGCAGGACAAAAGACGCGGCGAGGGAGGCAGAATTGCTCTGATGGAAAGACACAGAGGCACAGTGAGAGGAGCACTTCAATGTACTTAGGAAAAAAGTGCCATGTTACTGTGGTTAGACACTAAAAGAAACTAAAGTTAGGCTGTCAATTTTGATTTATATAATTTTAGGTGGTTAGGGGGCAGACACTGTCTCTATGGGGTGCCAATAGTTTTTTTTGGGGGGGGGGGATGACAGCTGTAAGGAAACCGCAGAGAGGCAGGTAAGACTGTGTCCTGGGCTCCACTCTGAAATGTTAGGATTTATGATGTCTAATAAACTCTGTCATATTTCTATATGACTGCTGTGTCTATATATTTCTATTTCTATATTTCTAGATAATGGAGCCGCAACATCTAAAGTGGGATGGATGCCGTCTCTTGTAATCAGCCCAGGTTTTCTCCAAAAAGTTTGTCTATGTAGCCCACGTTTGTGGGACACCACATAGACAGCCAGTGGTTAAATGACAAGTCCAACACCAAGGACTAGGGAGAAAAAGAACTGGACCACTGCTCTGTTTTGCATTGTTGCATAATTTTGATAGATCTTAGGAAATATTCTAATATACTGAGATACTGAATTTTTGATTTTCATGACCTGTGAGCTATAATCATTGAAAGTAAAACAAAAAATAAATACTTTTTCTAATTTGTTGACATGCAACTGTACATAATTCATACACTGTGCACTGTGTAATTTACACTTAAATATGATCACTTCCCTGTTCAAGATGCATGTTTGTATTATTGTTCACCCTGCATTGTTGCTCACATACTTATCACAGCAAAACATTTTATGATAGGTCATTATAAAAAATGTCCCCAGCTTCTACATTCAACCCTCCTATCAGCATAAACATCACTACTTGTTTGTTTGCTCCACATGATTGTTGGAACAAACTCTGGTTTCCTCTGTGTGTGTGTGTGTGTGTGTGTGTGTGTGTGTGTACCTGTCTGATGCTCGTCTCTTCTGCCCTTGTTCTCCTCCTCTGATGTCAGCAGCTCCTCCAGAAGCATCTGAACCCTTGTGGCCACAGTAGAAACCACATCCCTCTTCAGCAGCTGTCCAAGATGAAGATTTCATTACAAAATGTTGGAGTCACCTTTCACCTGCATCAGACATGTGTCTAATATATTAATGAGTTACCTTCTCAGCCAGCTTGGCCTTTGGTTTGTTGCTGAGCAGGTAAGTTCTGCTGTGGATTGCTCCTCCGATGGACACACTGCCCCCGCACTGCTGGACCACATCTGTTAACCTCTGTTCTTCCTAACACACAGGAAGTCACAGTCCTCTTTTATGGACATGAGCACTTTAGAAAATTGATTTAAGCAATGACTTCTTTGATTTCTTATCAGCATTCATAAAGGAATGCTGAAACACAATTGCAATAACAGAAGACACAACAGTGCTTCATACACATCCAGTGTGATTCATTTTTAATAAGTGTGTGTTTTTATGTGTCTTACCGGTGTGATAAGCAGCTGCGCGGTGTACTGTCTCACACTCCTCTTCTACAGAGCAGAGACAGAGAAGATATCAGACTCAGCAGGTTAGAATAATGCTCCCACCTTTCTAGCAATCCAGAAAATTACTTAGATTCACTGTCATTCACTGATGGTTTTAATGTGGTGGTGGACAAGCATGGAAAAAACATAATGCTGGCTACGATCATCTGATATCAGATCAGAGAGTGTTACATAACCACAGAGCAGTCAGAGTGTCAACGCTGAAGCCCCCCAGCAGGTGTCTGACCTGTGTATTTGTTGTTACATGTACAATAGTTGTTCTATGCTGCCATCAACATTTCAGCAAGACAATGTCACAATTAAAACTCTGTATGTGCTACAACAGCAGCAACAAAAGTTTTTATTAAATTGATTAATTAGTATCCTGAGTTTCCAAACATTAAAAAAGTGTAGTTAAAAGGAAATATGATGTAACACAGTGGTAAACATGACTCTGTCCCAACTTTTTTTGAGACTGTTGCAGCAATCAAACTTGCTTATATTTACACAATACATTTACCTGTAAGTTGATCAGTGAAAACACTGAAAATATTTTCTTTCTACTTTTTTTCAGATAAACAAATGTTCAAGCAAATTAACAAATCAGAGATTTTAGTTTTTATTAAACTTTTAGAAAAAATCCCAACTTCTCTTCTCTGATTTTGTGGGAGGTTGTAGGAATATTTGTAACCACTACAGATTTCTCCATCACTCAGTATTGGTTAGAGTTTTACAACCTGCCCTGTCATTAGCTCCGTCTCCTCTGACAGTTTTTTTCCATCAATGAGACAAACTCCTTCCTTAATCTGGTGTGCCCACGCTTCCAGTCCCCCCTGAAACAAAAGAGGCACCTAAGAACAGTTCCACTGAAGTTTATAAAAAATGATTTTTGTGTGACTGTGTGTGTGTGTGTGCACGCACTAACCTTGAGACATGCATCCATGTTGTCTGTACTGGTTCTTTTTTCTGGTAGTGGCACCAACAAGTCAACATTTAGACAGCATGACACTGTGGTGCAGGAGGAACAGACACCTGACTGGTACTTCCAGTCTGCAGGTTTGGCCGTGCTCTGGTTGTGAAATAAAAGAATGGATACTACTTTAAAGTCTCAGATAGATAGTTTCAGCAGGTTTACCTCAGTGCAGAAAGAACTGTGTTTGTGATTCATAAGTGTTCAAAATGTTGATGGTTCAAAAAAACTGGGCGGGCACACAAAGTCAGAATTGACTTTTGCAATATGTGAGCGTTTTTGTGGATCAACTAATCCACTGGAACAACACACAGATGCCCAGGAAACACTTAGTTGACCGTGTGTCAGGCCACAGTTGAAGATGTTGAGAAATCTTGAGTATTTATTAACTCAAAACAGTTCAGCGTTCCTTTTAGCCATGGGTAGATCAGTGATAAAACCCCTGAGTTCTAAACCATTCTGAACAGCTTTAAAAAAGCTTCAGTAGTTGCGTTAAGTGTACTGTAGTCATTTACTAACAGGGACTGTGTCGCTATGTGAGAAATGAATGACGTGAACTAACCTTGGGGTCTTTCATGTCAAAGGTTCTGCAGGTGGTTCTGATATGTGGAGTTAAAGAATATCCACACGCAGTATGTGGCAGCTGTCGAGTTCAGTGTGGAAACAAAAGGATACTTTCTGGTTTTGGCGTTGACATGCAGTGCGACACAGTCTGTGACGTCATCATCTTCAGGGGTCCACAGGCGATCTGAGGAGATCAGGTTCTCCACCGCAAAAACCAGCTGCACATAGATAACACACACACACACACACAAATAAGATGCACACAGTGTTGGCTCAAACAATAGTCATAACAACTTTATAAGCAAGGCATTTGCACTGGCTTTGTACCTGCAGATATTTTTCTGCCCCCTGGTGACCAAAATTCATTCTTGTCAACATTATATCTCAGAAACTGCTGGAGGGATTTTCATCTTGCACAAAAGTCCACTTGGACTCATCAATAAACTCATGATAATATGATGCTGGGCAGACATTCATATGAACTACAACTTAACGAGGTGCCGGAGGCATTTAACTGCAATGCAATGATTCTAGTTTTCAAACAGTTTTTCATACCTTCAAAGGACAACTGGTTTAAGTTCATTTTAACTCGCTACAAAAACCATCATGCAGAGACTTGAAACTGATTCTAAACATAATGGACCACATTTCAGCACTGGTTGTTATTAAAGTTATTTAATTTTAGAATTTATAAGTAAAATCATGGAATGATAGGTGAATCCTTGTGCTGAAGTGAAGGTTTGATAACAGAGCTTCAACATTCAAATGCCACACACAGGGCATTCTTGGGCTATGATGTTTTGAAGCTCAATAGAGAATATGGATAATTATCAGGCATGAATGTTAAGAGCTTGTTGTCAATTTCACAGTTAGTCAAAGCAGCTGAGTTCAGAATGGAGAAGCGAGTTTTAGGTATACAACAGCACATAAATGCAACCTTTCCTTTACACAGGAATCAGTTGTGTGCTATCACTGGATGCTTAAGGGCTTGATCAGGCTGCATAGTAGTTATTAAGCAAAAAGTAGTAGTAGTTTCAGAGAATATTGGGAGAGGAGCACCTATAAGAACACTTCCTACAGACCAGCTGTGGTATGGGTTTCAGTCAGAGGGAGGTGAGCAGAATGGGATGGGAAAGGTGAGGGCACACTGCCAATCCATCACCAGATCAACCAGAACACCAGCTTTCTAAAGCCAACTGGCTGCTGGTGGACTTCTTGCCAGAGTTATTGCTATGCAATGCACAGACAAACTTCATTGCCATAAAGAACCACTGTTGGGAAAGCAGGAGAGAGTCAGTGATATAGTGGATTAACCTACACCAGTGACAAGCCATCCAGATTTCAATGCTCTCTTGCTAGCACACAGTACCGTACACAGTTGACAAAGTTGTTAACTAGAATGTTTTGATCAGAAATGCAGTGTGCTCAATGAAGAACAGCCAGTTAAATCAGAATTACTTGTAAGCGGGACATCTGTGATGATACATGATCCAGCATGGAACTACAGCGAAAGGAAGGTATCTCTATCTCCACTGTGGAAATTAGTCTGAGAATAAAAGATTGTTTTATGAGCGGAATCATAAAACGTAACTAACAAACTAAAATATGGCTGCATGCTTTGGAAAACCATTAATGAGATTTTTTTATTGAGACTGTGTACGTGTACAGTGTGCTTCCTTTAGCCTCACCTGTCGGAGTGTGGTTAGTGTGTCCTTGGCATCACTTTCAGTGATGATAAAGACTCCCAGCACAGAAATTCCTCCGGGCAGCATCCTGGACACCTAAACACAGTATCAAACCAGGAACAAATTAATAATTATATTCATATTTGTCTTGTAAAGTACATTTATAACTTCATGTATTTAATTCTATAATTAAATTATGACATGGAGCTACTGTATATGTGTTTTACAACTATTGCAATTCAGTGAAGGCCCGTATTTATTTCTGCATTATTCATGGATGTATGAGCTGCCTGTACAGTATAAGTATGTCCTAGTGTGTTCTAAACCCCATCCACACTCTACTGTAGATGATCATGTACTACACGTTAATACCCATTTAAATACTAAACACCATATGTACACAGTATGCACTGGGTTAAAAGTTTGTCTCTTTGACCACCTGTCGGGCATGCTCAGTAACCCACTCCTTGTCCAGGGAGTTTCCAGTTGCTGCAGAAGACTCATCCCTCTGGGGTGTCCGAGTGGCCATAATGACAAAATCCCTTTGGGTTGAGCTCTGCAATGTTGAGTACATAACAATACATGACAGATATAAAAGCCAACTGACATCTTGGACATCTACAGCTTATTCTTCAGTATCACAGTGAAGTGACAGTTTCCTACTGTTGTTACAATATGACTTAAGTGCTCTTTCATTGTTACACACGGTGTAATGCTATACAGTTGTAAGCTTACCTGTCCAATAAGCAGGCCCGTGACTGTGCTTGCTTGTTGGTCACATAGTTTCGACAGATATCCCTCCACAGCATCTTCTACTATATAACCACGGCCCATAGCGCCTTCAGAGAGTGTGGTGAGAGACGGTGAAGTGAAATCAGTGTACACAGTGGTTTTATTTATCTATATGTCTGCTGGAAAAGATGAGTTGTGGAATTACAGAACAGGGACTCAAAAGAGTTTACAAATGCTTCACATTCCGTTACACCAACACAATAAGGGTGGTGAAAGCAACAAGCCGTTAAATGTCGTAAAACTCAACTTCGTCCTTAACTTAGGTATGGTCTGTCCCTCTAACTTTAGCTAGCCGGCAATAATACATTAACGTTACATTTAGCTAACTAACATCTCACTAAAGTTGAAACTGAAGAGTCCCTACCGCTTCAACCTCAGGAACCTGAAAACAGCAACACAGACGTTAAAATATGAACCAGGACACAGGCAGCTTTACTTAAAATTTTGACAGCTGGCAGCAGCTCGTCAGCAGAGGTAAAAAACACAAGTTACCGCAATGCTTTGTGCGGTGACGCACTTCCGTCGCACGTTTCTGTCGTAGTCTTTGACTCGAGGTCAAAAATTGTCAAGTTAAAATAGTTACATCTAACGGAACACTGTTAATTTTCCATCCTCAACATAAAGCCTGTAATGACTCCTAAAACTAGTGTTTAATTACATGAAACCCAAGGTTTTGAATTATGAAATTATATTTATTTGGAATTCATTAATTTATTTGGTTATAGGGTGAATGTTTAGAATAACTTGTCAATGGTTGCTTTATTTTGAAAGTTTCGAGTGAACATCCTGCTTCTCTTTGAGTCTGACTTGACCCTTTCTTGGCCATTAACAGATTTGCGGGCGAAATACAGCACCAAATTATTTGACCAGAGTTTGGTGTTAGTTTATTGTTATTTTTCGGGGGCATAGGAGGAAATGGCGGCCGTCCTGCTGCAGGTTCTGGAGCGGACGGAGTTGAGCAAACTCCCGAAAGGTGCCCAGAACAAGCTCGAGAAGTTTGTAACGGAGCTGCAGAATGCTAACGAGGCGCTCAGGACACAGCATGAGCGTTTCAAAGCAGACAGTGGTAAGTAGCAACAACCAAGTCAAAGTAGTTTGCTGGCTAGCATGTACGCTAATATTGAAACGCCATAACAAATTCCAAATTATAGCGAATCTGTGTTATGTTAAATATAGCTAGAAATATCAGTATGTGTGTCATACAGTGCATACATCAACCCGCTAGCGTTAGCTACAAAGTAATGTTAGGCTAACTTTTGCGCAAGAGACTTATGCTAACAGTTTATAAATACGACATTTAATAACTCTATATTGTGTTCAGTTAATGCCGAAAGGTTGAATAATTCCCACGGAATTGTAAAAAAAAGTTCTGTAATGATATGTGATATTTTATTTACTACAGTGCAGACAGCACATTAAGATAACTATTAATTCATGGAAAGTTTGGCATGACGTTCTCTTAATGCTGAAGAGCAGCTCAAATGAGTTAACTGTTTTTATTTAAGTTCATGCTACATTATAAATTACATCACGCTTCCTTTACAAATTGTCTTTTGTTCACATTGAAGAAACGTTAGCACATTATTATTTTAATGATCATTAATGTTGAATATTTTCTCTGCCCCTACAGAGCAGCAGTACTTTGATATTGAGAAGAGGCTGGCGGAGAGTCAGGAACATATTCTGTCTGCCACTAGAGACCTGCAGGCTGTCAAGGAAGAAAATAAAAAACTCAGTGAGTTTTCACACACATAATATTCACACTCTGTGCCATCTTTTCTCTACTTCTTGTGCTAGTACTGTGTCATTGATTTTCATCTGGGCCTCAGTCTGAGTACTGTGTGTGGATCTTATTGTTTCTCCTGCACAGATGAGGAGCTGAGTACCCTGAAAGGAATAGAGGGAGAGACCAGTGAAGATAAAGAACCACAACAGGTAGACATACTCATACACCTCATGAGGATGTAGTGTTTTGTCAGTTATGTAAGGTTGACAGATGTCAGTGCTTGGATAGATTAGTGAGATTTGAGGTTGTAATCCAAACCATTGCATCATATTTATCTCATATAATTTTCTGATCACTATTGACATAAAAGTTTAAATGCCAACTTTTATCTGAACAATATTTATTTATTAGCTCTTATAATTACCTGTTATCATATGCAGCCAATAAAGTATTTTGTATGGTACTTACCACTTTTGTATAGAGTGGTTCAAACAACCAAGTATTTGTAATTTTCCACTCACTCTGGATAGTATAGTTTAATTTTGTGTGTGTGTCGGCAGCAAACAAAGACCAAGTATGAGATTGAGGCAGAGAAGAGAGAACTGGCGAGGCTGCTGGAGAAGAGAACGCAGGAGGTGGAGAACCTTACTGGTGAGTTGCAAATTGCATTTCTATGAAGACTTGTTTTTTTCCTTTAGACATTTAATTGTAGAGGTAAAACTTCTTCCTTTTTCTTTTTGTCCATTGTGTGTGTCTGCAGAGGATGTGAAGCGTCTGAACGAGAAGCTGACAGAAACCAGTCAAGTCAAGATGGAGGTGCAGTTAAAGTTGGATGATTTACTGTCCTCTGAGGCTTCTATAAAGGTATACACCAGATTTCACAGAGACCACCACAGATCAGTGTCAAAGTTGCAGTTTTGCTATCGAATGCTGGAAAACTCTTGAAATTTACCTGACAACTTGTGTCGTAGCACCGGGAGAAGCGTATGGAGCAGGAGGAAGAATTGCTGGAAAAGAAGATCGAGTGGTTAACTGCAGAACTGAAGACCAAAACTGATGAATTGCTGAACACCAACAGAGACAAAGGCAGTGAGATACTGGAGCTGCAGGGTAGTCTGAAGAACAGCCAGGAACAGGTAACAACATAAATATTTCATGAACTGAGCAGATGTCGTGAAAAATACACAAATATACCAGTGGAATCCATATTAGTTTCCATCTCCTCAGTGAATGTGGAATATTAAACCGTGTTAAGGTGCTTTAAGAACGTGAGCAGCTGCCACTGCAGCTATCATGTAGCAACATCCTCTCTTGTCTGTTTGCTTCACGTCGTTGTGCTGAAAAATTCAACATCACCAAATCTCAGGTCTCTATAGATCAGGTTTTCTTTTAAGCATTTCTCAGTATTTATTTGCGTTCATCCTTTACTCAACTCTGATCAGTTTCTTTGTCCTTGGTGTTGATGGCCAACTCCAACTGTAAGATTTAGAACCACTCCTGGTGGTTGGAAAAATCATTTCACAAAAATTGTGTCATTCGAAGGAGCAGTTCTAATCAGTTATAGGTTTCCAGTGTGGGTTGTGGCCACCTCACCCCCACCCCACACTAGGTCTGTCTATTGGAAAGAATCTGGCAATATGATACTAATCATCACATTTAAAAAGCTGATTTTTTTTATGCAATCAGAACATCTATTTAGTGCTTCAAGGTTTACACACAACACAAAGTGAACCTCTGTCACAAATCTTTGCTCGTCAGTACAGTAATTTTGAGAGTCGATACAGTATTACAAAACATAATGTCATGATACTCAAGTTTATTTTTATTTTCTTACACCCCTTCCCCACGCAGCACAATATTTTGAGTTGGTTTTTTTCTGCTAGCAACAGCTGCAGCAGCTCCTTAGAACATTAGGGCCATCAGACTCGGGTTCCTGTGCACTGTTGATGTCTTTTGTAATGACTCAACAACTCTGCTTCTCTCCTCAACAGGTCACCAGACTGGAAGGGCAGCTCACTTCTCTGAAGGAAATGAGTGAAAGCCAGAGTAAAAGAGCTGAAGACCTCAACAACAAACTGAAACAGGTAATGTTACAGTGTCGTCCTCAGTCAGTACTTTCATAGACAGACAAGAGTAGATAAACTTTGTTTGCAAAAAAAGAAGTAGCATACGTATATTTAATCTCATCCAGTATGTACAGGACAAAAATAATCAGTTATTGTAATGGATAAAATGTAAATAAAAATTGCTGGTAGGTTAAAGCAACAGTTAAAATATGTGTATGTATGTCGGCGTAGGTAATGATGACCATTGTGAATGTGATTTGTTTGTTTCTCACCAGGCTAAAGACGAGCAGACCGCCATGGAGGAGAAATACCGCAATGAGCTCAATGCGCATGTGAAGTTGTCTTCACTCTACAAGGTGAGAATCACTGCTTGGAACCAGGAAAAAATATGTCCTCTAAAATAACAGACATTTTAGTAAGATGCACAATGTATATATTGTGTATATTGCAGTGTCATGGTGTCATTGTGTACAATCAATATGTGATGTACTTGTTCTTCCTGCAGGGGGCAGCAACAGACATGGAGACCAAGAACCAAGAACTGAGCAGAGCGGTGGAGGAGCTCAGCAAGCTGGTTAAAGACATTGGAGAAAGTAAGACTCAGGTTTTAGAATACAATTAAGGTGTGATTTCTCTCTAGTGTTATGTCCTGGGCACACTGTTCAGTT
The DNA here is from genome assembly GCA_032362345.1 of Sandelia bainsii. Classification (NCBI taxonomy): domain Eukaryota; kingdom Metazoa; phylum Chordata; class Actinopteri; order Anabantiformes; family Anabantidae; genus Sandelia; species Sandelia bainsii. Next base: position 460,781 of record JAUMHL010000010.1, read on the forward strand.
TGAACATGAAAAAATTTCTATGTGGCCGTGACCGTATATATCGGTATATATCATGGATAGTAAAGAAAACATTTATACCTTGGCCCTGTTTTTCTGTGTGAAGTGTAGCTTTCCAGGTATCAGTGCTGGCCTATGTTATTGATGTCACTGTCTTTTCAGCCAATAAGACTCTAGAGAAGAAGGTGTCTGAGGGAGAAGAACTAAAGACACAGCTTGAAGCAGAGCTTAGAGAGAAACTCAAGAAAATGGAGAAAGAGCTGGAAAATACAACAACAAAGGCTGCTGGCAAACACTGCTGTAAGTAAACACACGCACGCATCATACAGTGCAAGAAAAATATGTGAAACCTTTTGGGATTTATGAAAAATATGTTCAAACCCCATGATTCCTAAAGACCCCATAGACTTTAAGCTGTTTCTCTGGGAGGAGCATCTTTGTTGCACCTGTTCCAGGGACTATTTAGAGTATATGTAGACATACTCTGCCACCTTTTAATAATGAATGTGTGTTTTGCTCCAGGTGTCCCCTCTCTGACTGAGGAGCAGTTGGACTCCATGTGTCCATCAGCATCTGCCATCGCTGCAATTGTCAAGCCGGGCATGAAGTTCTTTGATGTGAGTGCACCGTCATTTCAGTGATATGGTTGATATCAATGTCATGATCTTGATACTGTCCACATTTTGATTTAAATCATCACATGTCAAAAGTATGCAGAGACACATCAACACATTTGTTAGATCTCCAGTGAGCCATTTGTTTTAATATTAGAAAGTGTTAACACCTCCTCCTCTGGTTTTGTGTTTAGCTGTACAATGCATACGCAGAGTGTCAGACACAGCTCCAGCTTGAGAAACAGGAGACCAGGAGAGTGAGCCGAGTGCTGGATGAGATCATCCAAGAGGTTGAAGCCAAAGCGCCTGTCCTGAAGCGCCAGAGGGAGGAGTATGAGAGCATGCAGAGATCCATGGCCTCGCTGTGCAACAAGCTGGAACAGGCTCGAACGGTCTGTGATAAGATGAAGTTCCTGTTGTGTCTCTGTGAATCAAATTTGTGCATTTTAAATACATTGATTCACTTTTTATTCTAGATAAAACCATGTTAAGTTATTCAATTCAATTCAGTTTTATTTATATAGCGCCAAATCACAACAAAAGTCATCTCGAGGTACTTTACATTGTAAGGTTTAAGACCTTACAGAATATAAGTATATACAGAATAATGTGGAAAACCCAACAGTCCCACT
>JAUMHL010000010.1:464600-479064 GCA_032362345.1 Sandelia bainsii
TGTTATGAAATCTGCTTTTCTTTCACAAACATGGTCATTTCTATGTGTGTCCAAACTTTTGACTGGTAGTGTATAACTAGAGTCATCATTTTTAACAGAGGTGAAATCTGATGACTCATGGTCACTGATGACTGATGCGTGTACTGTGCAGTGATACAGAACCAAAACACAAGTTTAGTTTTGTCACTTTAGGAGCATTGTACCACTAATCGGTGTTCGATGAATTGGTTGCTTAGTTATGTTTAAACTGAGAACAAACTCATCACGTAGTCTGTTGTTTGAATTTGGTTATGATATTAACACAAAGTAGCTGTAGTACAGTATTTCAGTTTGCTCTGTTAGGGCAAACCCACCACCCAGACTTGAATCTCTCCTGCGAACGACCAGTCTGTGATTATTATTATATATGTTTTTTAATTTCAAATGCATGTGTAACTTTTGACTGAAAGAGCAAATCCACCATCTCTTTTGAGACGAGTACCAAATATAATAGATACAATATATAAAAATGTATTAATAAATTCCAAAAAACAATGTTTTTTACAAATATTGACCTGCTCTTTTTGTCTTCTATTTTTCTTTATTTTTGCAGGTGCGTATAGAGAACCTGACTAAAGAGAAAGACATGCTAAGACAAGCAGAGAGCCGACTCACTCGGGAGAAGGAAGCCATGCTAGCAGAGCAGCGTAACCAGAACCTGCTGCTCACCAACCTCAAGACAATACAGGTGCCTGCTCTGTACTTTCTTTTCAACTGATCAATTGAAACATCTGTTTTTCCCCCCTCATTTAATCCAATAAGTAAAATGTTGTTATACAGTGAGATCACTGCTGTAATGCAGTAAGATTAATGAAATCGTATCATGTACATTACAGTAGAGTAATTAATTGATTTACTCTCATTATCATTTTTGCTCTTCTGTCATATTTGTCTAGTTGACTACGGAGCATATAGAGACAGAGGCCCGCCAGCAACTGAACAACAAGATAGAGAACCTGGGGACAGAACTGGCATCAATGAAGACCAGGCTGGAGCAGGAAGTAGCACAGAGACATGCCCTCGGACGCACTATGGATGTATGTAGAGTATATACTTTTAATGCATTTGCATTTCCATATACACAAAGTGCTGTCGGTGAGTGCGTGTAATCTCATGCTGTTACTCGTCTTCAGGCCCAGCTGTTAGAAGCAAAGAAGCAGCTCGAGACCCAGAACACGTTACAGCAGAAGACCAGAGAACTGCTGCGTAGCTCTGAACAGCAGGTGGTGACGCTGAAAGCCCAGCTGGCCTCTGCGTCTGCTTCCACCTCTGCTTCATCCTCTGAGGCTGGTGCTGCCTCCAGCAACACGGCCACGCCAGCTGGCAGAGTCGCGTCCCTCAGAGCACCACTTAGAGGTAAAGGGTAGATAATAATAATAATAATAATAATGAATACTTTATTGATCCCCTTGGGGAAATTGTTGTTTGGACAGCTGCTAGAGATCTGTAGAATATTGATTGTCATTACTGATGCACAAATATTACTCAAACTCATCTCATACACAAAGCAGGGTTCCCACGGGAGTCTTACATTCAAATTTAAAAATTGAAGGTCCTAAAAATAAAAAAGTGCTTTTACTCTTGAGACATCTTAAAATGTAAGATGTAGCATAGACTAACTGATACATGTATTTATTACATTTACCTGTTGTATAGTATAGTTAGTGTTATAATTAGTTAATTAAATGACTAATTTGTTGTTGATTTGTGTGACTTATCCACGTGACTTGCATTCACGCACACTGTTGCTCACAACTTCACAAACGAAAAAGAAGTAACTTCACTGCTGTCAATGCGATGAGACATTGCAATTAAGCAGAGAAACTGAAAGCAAAAAGATCAGACTTTTACTTAGCTGTACAGTACAATTAAAATATGCAACATCTCTAAAGCAGGTCAGAGCTCAACATGAGGATCATGTGTAGAAAGTACACAACATAATTTACTGCTACATTCTGACTGATTGTGACTCTGTGACTCTGTACCAGGGTCAGTTAATCATGAATAATTAATGAACTTAATGCTGTTGTGACACCTGCAGAAATGCGCACAGAAACAGTCACTTTGCAGATGTTCATATGGATCCTTTTACTGAGTGATGGCTACAGGTGTTTTATACACTCACAGGAAATAATTCTACATGGAAGCAACAAGCAGAACTTTAGTGACCTAATGACGTTTAGGTGACATTTACCTGGATCACACGTGGAATGAGAAGACAATATTGGTGCATGTCATTCATGTAATATGCTGCTGCCTCCATTTAAATTGCAGTAAAAGAAGTATTTTATGGACATTTCAGTTTGTAATTGACTGTGTAAATGTACACAGGAGTTAATGAGGCAAAGCCCAACCTACAGGAAAGGTGTTCTGTGATTTTTGGTGAATGTGTGCCCTTCTCAGAGCCATACAAACATATCTGCTCTCTGGTTTATGAACAAACAGAGGTGCTGAAATAGGATAAAGGTTAATGTTCAGTTGTTGTCCTGTTGTGCAGAGAAAGACTGTTTTAGGTCTGAGCTATATTTATAATTTTTCAGAAGGTGACGCCTCACCTGAAATGTTCACATTAACACCAGACTGCAGAATTGTTTTTAAAACTGGGAATAGTTTAGGTAAAGCATTGATAATGAGAAAAATGAAGAAGAAAGAGAATAAGAACTGACAGCAGATGTTTACTTAATATCAGCTTGTCAGTCATCTGTACAGTGGAAATATTACACAAACAGAGGTGGGTAGAGTAGCCAAAAATTGTACTCAAGAGTAGCGTTACTTCAAAAGAATATTATGTAAGTAGAAGTAAAAAAGTATGTGGTTAAAAGACTACTCAAGTAGTGAGTAACTTTTTGATTCTGATGTCTGATTTCTTTTTTAGAAATGTAATAATGTTTAAAAATGTTAGAAATAAAATAATGCCACGGAAGTGAAAAAAACCTAAACCGTGCGCATTGATTAATAAATTGAGAGCACGGATTACTAAATGTGTCATACAGCCACTTTAAAGCTCAGTGTGTTCCTCTCTGGCAGCTCAAATAAAGCTGCAACATCATCATAGTTTACAGGTGAACTCTCCTGTTCAATGTCTGACCGTCAGAATTTTATACACTTTACATCTCCATAAACATTACTATCAGCATTACAGTTACAACACCTAAACTAACTATAGAGTGTATTCATTCACATGATGTAGCAGACATCTGGTATCTGAATGTCTGTCATAAATTAGAACCATGTCCAGTTTTGTTGGGATGTTTAATTCAGACACATGAGCAGACAATCCCAAAACACAGGTTGTTAATAACCTCGCTAAGGCAGATGCGTACACTTCACCCATTTGATCTCTCAGGCAGTTTTTACGCACGTCACATGGACAGAAACAGCCTTATTCAAAGACATCTCTTAAGTCTAGTTGATGTCTGTTGGTTCATTAGGATGTAATGGTAAATCACACCTATTTCTGAATCCAGAGTGAGCTAACCGGTGAAGTGTGCACATCTGCACACAGCTGTCTGCCTACTGCGTGTAAGCGGGCACCAAACTTCAATCAATTTAGCAACATTATTACTGGTGGTGAAACGGAATCCTTCATAAACACTCAACAAAATAAAAAATGATTACACATGCACACACGGGTCTTAAATTTGATTTTAAAAAGTGTGCACCATGTTTGTTCATCAGTATCTCCAGTGCTGTACTGATTTTCTATTGTTTTCTTTAAAAAAGAAAAATCTGTTTCTTTGTTGTCTGTATGTATCCACAGTACGGTCTCCAGGGCCAGCAGCCTCCCAGCAGACCAGCCAGTTAGAGCAGGAGCTTGCAGAGGTGAAAGGTCATCTGCGTACTGCCGAGGAGCAGAACAGTGAACTAGCAGAGCAGCTGAAGAATGCCAATGCAATTGTAGACCAGTACAGAGCTGTGGTACTGACTTTAGAGGACAGTCTGAAGAAAGAAAAGGAGGTGAAACTCTTTTTTTCCCCATATTTCCATGTTAGTCTGCTGTGTTTTTTTTCCACCATAGTGGAAACTTAAGTTTTGACAAAGTTACTCTGTGCTGCAATTATTCCTTTAAGTCTTTAGCTGTTAGTCTGGGCTTCTTTTTCATCCCACTGAGTGCTCTATTTCATACATTTGAAGTCATCTTAACAGTGCTCCCACTGTCAGAACTTCTCAGAGCTAAATCATTTATTTGTCTAAACCTGGACTGATGAATGTTTTAATATAAAATATTCCCGCCTTTATGAAAGTGAATAGTTTGGTGATTGGAAGTCTTCTTAGGTCTCTTTTTATGTCAAACATTCAGCATGATGTTTGTTGTGAATAGTCACCTGACCCTCTCTTCCTCTTTAGTCTCGCTCCCCTGTGGAGGCCCGACTGAAGGAGGCAGAGGAGGTGCAGCAGCAGCTGGAGAAGAGGATTTTAGAGGCAGAGAAAATGAAGCAGCAGGAGCAAGAAGAGAAGAGGAAAGCTGTGGACGCAGTGGAGAAACGAGTAAGTCCATCAAAATCAAATGTGCTGTTTTCATTTTCAGATTTTGTTTGCAAAGAGAAACTAAAATAGTATCAAGACTAATTGACACAACATAATGTTTTCAAAGAAATTATCTAATAAATAAGTGAAACAAATTCTATAGCTGTTGAGTCAAATAACAGCCTTTGTTGACTGAATCGCTGTTTTTATTCTGCTTGAACATGGCTGAATTTTTACACTGACAATGATCAGAGCTCAGGTGTCTGAAGCTATTGTCCCTGCTGTTTTTGTCCAGGTGGGTGAGCTGCAGCGCAGCCTGAAGGCCAGTCAGGCCGAGCAGCGGGAGGCACTGGAGAGAGCTGCTGCTGCTGTTACACTGGAGCAGAAGGCCGTACAGGACAGCCTGCTGCAGGTCCATTTATGCTTCTTAATAGTTCCAGTCAACATAAGAAAACCCGTTCCTCTGCAACCATTTTTTCTTTTCTTACTGTTTTCGCTACTGTCTTCTCACAGACACAGCTTGCTGGAGAGGCGCAGGCTAAGTACGAGCGCGAGCTAATGCTTCACGCTGCTGATGTGGAGGCCCTGCAGGAGCTCAAGAAAAGATCCCAACAAGAAGTGGCACAGAAGAGGGAGTTAGAGGAGCAACTGAACAAGAAGTCCTCCCTCCTGCAGGAGAAAACTGCAGCCTGGAATACACTGGAGAGACAGCTGAAGGTAGGACAGCTAAGCCAAGACAGTGGAGGGGGAAAGAGAGACATCTCTGAGTCCACACTGTTTTGTTATTTGTCAACCATATCCAGAAAATGCTATTCTAAATCAGTACTGGCTTTTTCCAGCTAAAATGTTTTCATTCTATCCAAAGATTGTCTGATTGATGATAACAGTCTTTACATTAACCTTCCTTCAGGAGGATCTGTCCAATCAGAGGCGTCGCTGCGAGGAGTTGGGGAAGCAGAATGCTCTCCTGCACCAGCAGATGGATGAAATGGCCACCAGGAATCGTCAACAGCAGCAGCAGCAGCAGCAGCTGGATGTGTCATTCACTGAGGAAGAGAAAACCACTGAACAGCTACTAGAAATACTCAGGTAATACCTCAACTTCAGGGATGGATATTAACACAGATAACAGGATGTTGTAGAAGGGCAAGGTAAAGTACGTCCTTATTCATGTAATGGATCATTAAAGCTTCAGCAGCGTTCACTTATTGCAAGCTTTGGTATGAACTCAGTGACACTGAATTAAAATATGTGCTCATGGTTTAGGTTTGTGCGGCGGGAAAAGCAAATCGCCATGGCTCAATGCGAGGCATCTGAGGGAGAAGCTCTTCGCTACAAACAACGAGTGGAACACCAAGACAGAGAATTAAAGGAGCTACATGAAGCTCTGAATGCTGAGAGGGAGAAGATGCAGGTAGGAAATGAATGAATTCTTTCACTACTTTTTCATTCTAGATTCTTTCCTTGTGTCCTGACGTTTTTAAATTTTGATGGAAGTTAGACATTGTAGTTATTCCACAGTGAATTTTAATGGCACAAATTGCTGTGAGACTATATAGAATCTGTACGTTTTCCGTGAAGAAGCGAGTTGTCTTCTGTAGTCTAGCAAACTGCAACTTGTACAAAATAATAATGTGAACTCGAGGATATAAAGTGCAAAATGGCATGAGAGAATTTTTACTGATGACTCTGTTTGTTTGTTCCTCTCTTCTCTCACAGGCTACAGCCAAGACTCTGACCCAGCAGGAGGAACAGCTGAAGAAGTTGGAGAGCATCAATGCTCTCCAAGAAACCAACAAGATGCTGAAAATGGACAAAGATAAACTGGAGCAGGAGCTGCAACAAGCTCAGGCTAAAGTAAGATCCAAGTGTTAGATGCAAGTACACACTGTGAATAATGTGGATATGTGTAATGTTTCTGTTAACCATTAGAGAATGAGTCTGTGCTTTCCAGTTTTATTTGCTCCCTGAACCTCTCCTAAGCTGTTGATATTGATCCTTAAGTTATACTTGATGTTAGACAAAAACACACACCTATAGTGATGGTGTAGCACCTGAGGCTGGAAAGTTGAATATGATGTGATAGGAGGGAGAGGGAGGAAGTGTGGGAGCTGTTTTCACTCTATATCCAAGCTCTTTCACATCACACAACATCTGCCAGTGTGTACTGAGTGAAACTGCTACTACTTTTAATTTTCAGTGAAACTCACATCAGTGTGTCTCATCTTATCAGGTGACAAAGCTCCAGTCAGACATAAGTCCGCTGCATCACTCTTTGTCCCAGCTGTCAGAGAAAAATGGCTCCCTGCAGGCTGATAAGAGGATTCTGGAGGAAGACCTCAAACGCTGGAAGAACAAAGCGCAGGTAACAGCTCTGGTTGTGTGTACTGTGTATTTAGAAACATGGACAATCAGAGGGCAAAAGTGTGTAGATGTGAATTTTTCTCTGAATGTTATTTTTGTTTTGTATTTTTATTATTTTTTTCTACTGTTGTTGGCACAGTTCTTGCATAACTGCCCATGTATTTTCCTTTATTTTAAACATACTAGTGTTTTGTCACTCTGGTATATTTAATAAATTTTTCTTCTTTTGTCACAAAACTGTTGCACAAGTGTTTCTCTATTTGTTTCACCTAATGTGATTGTGTGTGCTTCTTCAGCAACTGCTTAGCCAACAGAAAGATGGCGATGCGGAGGAGAAACAGAAACTGACCAGCGAGAGAGAAACTCACCAGAAACGCATCACACAGCTAGTTGAAGAGATGGCTAAGCTGAAGACAGAGCTGGCCAGGTGGAGAGACACACACATACACACATACACACACACACAGGTGCAATCAAGGGTATTCAAAAGCAGTCTCATATGGCTAACTATAAATTCACAAAATATTTAGTGAAATGATTGGTGCTTAAATGTTAGTGATATAATTGTATTACAACCTAGGGGTGTATGATATTGACAAAAAAAATTCTGTCTTGATATTTTCATTGATATTGTGGATGATAAGTAGACAATATTTTGCATCTCTCAAAAATATGTTTGTAAAAGTAAAAGTTATTTTTGGTACGATATTAATTGATGCATACTAATGATGTAAATTGACTGGGTCGTTTTTTTAGTGTTTGTGTGTGTGTGTGTGTGTGTGTATATATATATAGATATATATATATATATATACGCATGCATGCATTCAAGTAAAAACACAGTTGGTGACAGAGTTTCTGCCATCTGTTGCTTTTCATGTGGTAAGGCACTTTCTTTTCATTTTTTGTCCATCTGTCCCATTTTTGTGAGCGCGGTATCTTAAGAGCGACATGAGGGGATTTCCACTTGGACTCAAGGATGAACTGATTGGATTTTGGTGGTCAATGCTACATCTCAGAAACGTCTAAAGAGAATTTCATCACATTTGACACAAACGTCCACATACACTCGTGTAAACTTGTTATTACAATATGAGTCAGACAAACATGGATGTAAACTAAAACTTGTCTGGCTGGGAGAGACATGCAACTGTAATGTGTAAATTCTGTTTTACAGTATGATTCCACTAAATTTTGCTGAGTGTGTTTTTGTATTGGAACCTTTGCTGGATTACACATGCCAAGGACAGGTGACCCTGAATCTTTTTATATTCTTCAAATTCTGTGCAGTGGTTTGTATTTGGTGAAACGAAACAAGTTAGTTGGCATCTTTCTTTTCAAAGCCAAACCAGCTCCATGCAAGTGAGTGATCCACGTTTAGCAATGAAATTCATTAATGTCAATTGCAAGGCTGGTGTTGTCAGTATAATAGTATGTCTCTTGGTGCTGTTTGTTCTCTCAGCAGCTATATACTGTTCATTTTCAAAGGATACTTTTATAGTTTTATTCTCATCCTCATCCTCAAAAAGTTGCTGTTAAAGGAAATCTTTCGTCATAGTTTTTGTTATTAAATTAACAATGCAATCAAGTCTCCTAACAATTATAAATCTGCAATCCCAGTGTTGAGTGGTGTAGATGTATGTGGCCCATTAGTAGAGAAAGAGAAGAAAAGCTTTCAAGGCCTGAGTTTTCTTGAGATGAGAAATAAGTAGACGAGTGTGATAAACTGAACCCATTTGTAGATACGTGAAGTCTTTACAAATTATTCTAGAAGTATAACCTAACTGACATTATTGTGTGTGTCTCAGATCCAATGCCAGCAGTAACTCTGCTCAGACTCAGCTGCAAGCCCTCAAAGACTCTGTGGCCCGTTTAACATCAGAAAGAGACTCTCTGAAGAAAGAAATGGAAACAAAAAACAACGACATTCTGGAGAAGAACAAGACCATTACACAAGTCAAGAAGATTGGACGACGCTACAAGACCCAGTACGAGGAACTCAAAGCCCAGCATGACAAGGTGGGAGTAGGATTTGTTTTAGCAGTAGACAGCCAACTGGTTGTAGGTAAAAACTGAAATAGTGAATCTTTGTGTGTGCTTTTGTGTGTTGCAGATGGTTTTGGAAACGGCAGCTAAAGGAGGAAGTGAAGCAAAGCCGAGTCAGGAGCTGCAGCAGGAGCTGACTAAAGCCAAGGAGGAGCTAAACAAGACCCGACTTGAGCTGAACACACTGAAAGAAGAGGTGCAGAAAAAACAGGAAGAAGTGAGCAGAAACATAGATTGATGGAGCAACATGATTTTATCTGAACACCACCTCGCTCTATACACAGTAGACACTTATGGAAATGACTAGTTTTTCTATCCTGAAGTCTGGGTTGTGCTCATTGTGCCTGGGTGTGTTCGAAGTTTGGAGTAACTCAAAGAAAAGTAATACCAACTGGCTGACTGAGAGTTTTGTGGGGCTTACCTCAAATATCAACGCCGGCTACACTTCATATTCAAGTCTTGTTCTTTTGGGTTAGTCCAAACAAAATTGGTGCCTCTCAACTAATGGATAAGCCCTGCCCACTACCAGCCAGCCAAAAGAGGAAAATGAATAATGTGAACCTAAATGTAAACACCTGCCACTAACCCTAAAACCTTTTTCACTTATTGTGATTTTATCACAGTTGTCAGATGGAACAGTTTAAAATAGTGACCTTTAATAACTATTTGTTTTTGATAGTGATGCAGAACAACAGTGTGTTTTTCCATTTTAACCTTTAAAAACTGTACACCTTTTCAAAATACAGTAAAGCTCAACATACATGACTCTGGTCTTTTAAAGTTTAACTCAGACTTTGTGTCACCAGACCCAGAAGTCCCAGCAGGAGTTGGAGGGTGCCCAGAAGGAAGCCCAGCAGACCAAGGAAAAGTTGCAAGAGGTCCAAAACCAGCTGACACAGGTACAATAAGATTGCCATCACGACTTTTACAGAGAAGTGTCCAGCGTGCTCATTCAAACATGTTGTTGACACGTAAAGATGCTTGGAGATTAATGGAAAGGAGTGCATATCTGAAAGGGCCAGTGAGGAACATTTATTAGAAAGGCTGGAATCACTGTTTCTTTTGTCACCTCTTTGCTTTTACAGGTCCAGTCCCAGTTGTCCCAGTCGCAGGCTCAACTGCAGCAGAATCAGAACCAGCTCACTCAGACTCAGAAAGAGCTCCAGCAAGCCAAGACCCACACCCAGCAGGTAAGTAGTGCTGGCAGGAACAAAACTTCTCAGAGATTTTCATCACTAACCGAAAGTAATTTACCTGACAACAGACTCACAATAATCTATTGAACAACTTCATAAATTACAGGTACAAAACCAGTTAAAATCGGCTCAGTCTCAAGCTCAGGCCCGTCAGAATCAGATTCAACAGATCCAGAGGGAGCTCCAGCAGTCTAAAGAAGTCCACCAGCAGAACCTCACCAGTCAAAAAGAGCTTCAGCAGAGCCACAACCAGGAAGTCAGCAATCTCAAGACTGCTCTGAGCCAAGCAGAAAGCAAAGTGAGGACAGTTCTTTGTCCGTAATAATCCTGAAAATATATTTTGTCAGCCTTTTACTGTGAGCGAAGACGTCCTCCGTGAACACATTTTCAGAGTTAAATTAGTTTTGGTTATTTCATCTTTGAGATTTGCTGTTTGTCAGTCTCAGATCTTCTCACTGGTTTGAAGTAGGTGGGATCTCAATCAGAATGTGTTGACCATCTGTTGGCTTGTTTGAATAGTATTAATCAAACTCCACCCACACAGACCCATTGAAATATTTTTTTAACTCTTGAAAATAATACATTAATACAATAATACATTGTGCAATACTGAAATTAAGTAGTGTCTGTATCTGTTCTCCCCTCCAAACAGGTGACTGAGCTCCAAGGGCAGCTGGATAGCCTGCAGAAGGTTAGAAAAATCATTCCACAGTGTTTAACATTACATTTAACATATAGGATTGTATATTGTTTTTTAAATAATGGGAGAGTACACTTTCAGGCTGATTGTGAATAAGAATGAGATTTGTTTGTTCTCATTTTCCAAATGTTTTCCAACTCCTCTGTCTCTCATTTTCCATTTATTATTATTCCATCCTATTCACATCACTTGCTTCATGCTCTCACTAACATGTCTGCTGCACCTGATTGTTGCTCTTTGTCAGACGGTTGCAGAACGTGAGGCATCCAACAATCATCTGCAAGAGCAGCTAACTGAAGCTATCCAGGCTAACGAAGCTAGCCGAGTCACACAGTCCAAGGGTTCCCAGTCCAGTGATGCTAATGCTGCCGGTGACCTTAACCAGGCACTACAAGAGGAGCTGGCAAAACTTAGACACGAGGTATTTAAACATTTGAGTGATGAATAAAAGTTTGGACAATTTCAACTCCTGCGGACGTTCGGAGCTTGGGAAATGGAAATGGTGTGATGTATCTAAGTTGTGTTAAATGTGAGGGAAGAACATCAGTGGCAGACTACAGGGAAACTTGTGCTATTAATAGGGATGATAGGGATTCTATCAATAAAATAACTTACACAGTGGTTCTCATTTGACTAATGTCGTTCACCACTTTAAGAGCAATTTAAAAGCAGTAGTTACATAAAACCATATTTTTTTCTTACAGTTGTCTGAGAGCAGGAATAGAGAAGAGCAGCTCAAACAGCAGATGGCTGACAAGGAGGAGAAGATGAAGAAGGCCTTCCTTGGAGCCAGGACCAAGATCAGCCGACTAAACAGTCAGTTCCACCTGCATGCGCACACACAACTCAGTTGAAGAAATGCCGACATAGTAGTACAACTAAACAAAGAGTAATTTGATTTTTTTTTTACCTGAACCTTGCACCTTACAGGTGCCAAGGAGAAGCTCAGTCAGGAGATAGAAGAGCTGAAACAGAGTAAGGAGGAACTGGAGGTGAGAATGAACGCCCTCAAGTCTCAGTATGAAGGTCGACTTCTTCGGCTGGACAGAGAACTGAGAGAGCTTAGAGACTCACAAACACATGGTGACTCTAGAGACGAACCACAGGACCAGAGTGCAGTGAAGGTACATGCTGGTTGTACTTTCTGTAAGGCAACTGACTTACGCTTCAGCCATATCTCTGTCATCTCATTGCAATATTCCAAACCTGTATCTATGTTTAGGTGGGTGATCAGCCCAAATCAACAGACCAGAGACAAATATCTTTAAAGACTACGTCCCAGGACAGGGGAAGGTAATTAATGGATGCGCACGCACTCATGCACAAACACCACAAAATGTTCTGAATGTTTGTTTTTCATAAAAATTTCCATGTGAATCCTACTTTTCAGTCAGTGGAAATATTATTATCCCACGAGGCAAATAACTGTAATAACAACTTCAGTGTGTCTCATCAGTTCCAGCATATCAGAGCCTCCCACTGCTAACATCCGCCCGACCCCAAGTACTCCATCTCCTAGCAACAAGCCAAGCCCCTCGACTGGTAGCAAGTCCACTCCACGTGCCAGCATCCGACCTATGGTTACCCCAGCAACTGTCCCCATTCCGACACCTACTGCCACTGTTATGCCGACCACACAGACTGACAACCAAGAGGGTGAGAGAAGTTCAGTAGAACTTAGTAGTGGATATGAGCGAGTTACTTTAAAGATGTTGAATATATTGGTAATAGTTAGATAGTAGTTTAGGTGGCAGCAAAATCACATGTGTAATAAATTTCTCTTCATAGTGCTGATGAGTGCCGGAGCCTCTGTGCACTCTACCAGCTCCAGTCTGGTGAATGCACCCACCTCCATAACTCAGCCAACCAGCACTCAGACCACAGCATTTGTCCAGCCCACCCAGCAGCAGGCGGCCATTCAGGATGCAGGACCCAGTATGGAGGCAGAGCGACCATCGACATCCTCCTCTCTGATTGGAACAGGTGAGCAGAACCATGTCCCAAACCCATCCAGTACTAAGGTTAACAGATTGACCCGTGGTGTCCCACACACTAAATGCAGCCTCTGAATGATGGTGGAGGTGCTCAGCTCATACAAAGACAGTGCTTTTTAACTTCCTCATGTCTCTTGGACTAGACACCAGCTTAACAGTTAAATTTTGTACTGACTACTGGTTTTATCCTGTTGGTGTGTGTGTGTGTGTGTGTGTGTGTATTACGAATGAAAGCAGGCTCAAAGCGAGGCAGAGAGAATGAGGAGGAAGAGGAGAGCAAACCAGAGAGTTCACACACACCACCGACCACTAAAAAACTACGTCTAAAACCAACTATAACACTACAGGTAAGGTCAGAATGTTCGTGATTCATGGTGTTTTAATTAGTGTAACACCAGGCTGACACTGATGTGTGATGTAGTGCACACTGAAGACAACCCTAAAAACTCATATAAAGTTTCTGAATGTTCTGTTGTGTCTTTAGTGTCACAGATGGGAAATTGAGTGGGATAATAGGACACATATATTTGCAGTTGTTGGTTTATTGTGACATTTTTGTTTACCACTCTACAGTCTTGGGTTATTTAACCCTTTAAACCCCAGAATTTGAACAGACTGACTGGAATTATTTTGTTGTTGTAGCTGTAAAACTGTGATACAATCTGCTGTGAGTATGTGCTTTTGTCCCCTTTTCAGGACTACTACTTCTTTCAACATCAAACAATTTCCCTCTGGGATTAATAAAGTGTTTTGAATCTTGAATCTAGTAGTTATTTTGTTGTGCTGTATGCTGTAAGTGTCATAACAGGCTGTAATAACAGACAACCTCAAAAAACGGAATTGAAATTTTACTTTTAATTTGTTAACAGGTTAGATGAAACTGCACTGATTTTATATATAGATATTTAGAAATTATGTGAGTGAAACTGGGGGCCTTCATTGATCAATACTCATACACTATTCCATAAATTTACAACATATAGACACTGGGATATTTACATGACTTTTAACAGTTGCCTCTTCAAAAATAATCTGATAGCACAGAACTGAAGGGAGTACCTCTGTCGGAGTCAGTGAGGGTTTTTATGTTTGGGATTAACAAGAAATAAGTGATGCTGATGATGAAGACAGCAGTAAGAAAGTTGAAAACGTCAGTCACTGGTCTCAAATCTCTGAGATGAAGATGAAACTGAGATTTAAAAGGCTGCTGCATCAAGTCCTATTTGTTTTGTTTTTTGTTTTTTTTTCATTCATCACTACTGACTCGTGTAATTAGAGTTGTGTAACTTTGCATTTCAGATGGAAGTTGATAAGGAGATGGAAGGAGAGCTAAGGGATGAGGAAGAACAACAGGATTCGCCAGATGACAGTCAGGTCAGTCACTAATGAAAGCAAAAAGACGACTAAAATAAAGTTGTTACTTGTTGCATTTAGTCCAAAAATACATACAATGCCATATTTCGTATGTAGCTTGGAGCTTTAAATTTTGTACAAATGCAGCCCTGAAGTTAGAGATGTGACAATATTTTTCATGCACATGTCATTTTTCATGTATTCTCAGCGCAATACACCTTTTCACACCAAATACACTACTCACAAAAAGTTAGGGATATTTGGCTTTCGGGTGAAATTTATGGAAAACGTAAAAAGTTCACACT
>JAUMHL010000010.1:481410-494478 GCA_032362345.1 Sandelia bainsii
TTAAGTTCACCTGTAAAGGTTATAGTGCATTTTAGGTTCATCCTGAAATTTCACCCGAAAGCCTTTTTGTGAGTAGTATATAATGACAGCAGTAAAACAAAAGTTTAACTATTTTGAGTCATTCAGTCAATTTAATAGAACATTTGAGTCTAGCTGCTTTGAAAATGAAATGAGAGTAGAATACTGTGACGGTGATGAGGTGTGTTGATTTCTCAGAGACAGACCTCTCAGCTGCGCAGACCATCAGTAGGACGTGGACTTCAACTAACTCCTGGAATAGGCAGTACGGTAAGAGATTAAGTGTGAGGAAATAGATTACATTTGCTTAATAATGTAACTCAATTGTTTGTGTATAAAAATGGTCACGTCTCACAGTGATAACGTTCAAGCTGAGGCTGTGTTTATGCGTTACAGCAACATTTCTTTGATGATGACGACAGGATGGTTCCTAGCACTCCCACTCTGGTGGTCCCACATCGCAATGATGGCTTTGCAGAGGCGATACAGTAAGATACACACACAGTCAGCAATGTCTCAGCCAGAAAAGACAGTAAAATACATATAACTACACCCAGTACATCTAGGGTCAAGAATATCAGTTTTCTTAGGGGAAAAATACATAAAATAATGAACCAAAAGATGTGAACATTTTGTCATTTTTGTTTCAAGCCTTAGAAAGCCTACCTTTTGCATTGTAAGTTCTCACTGTATGATAAATATACTATACTTAAATCTTACGTAAAGAACAATTCACAAACAATGTACTACATCATTGATACATTTTAATGTGTTTTAAAGATTTCAGTTGGCTAAGTAGTGCAAATCAAATCTAAATGATAGTGATACAAACTCAGTTTCCAGAATGTGATAATTCTGTCATTTGTACATCTGCTCAAACCTTTATTCATCTGACAAATGTACAAAGAAAAGATTTCCAGTGTTTTCACTGATCAACTTAGTTGTATTTTGTAAATGTAAGCAGATTTAGATAAGATTTAATCATTGTTGCAGTGGAATACATGTTTGGTCATTCTTGCAGGATACAAGACTTCAGCTGCTCAACAGTTCATGGCCACTGTTATGTGATTCTTTTCTTCATAATGTACCATATTTACCACATTTGCAACTCACTCATCCCATGCACACTGATGCACCCTCATACCATTACAGATGCTGGCTTTGGCACCTACCAGCCTGGGTTACAGCCACATTACAGCCTGGATGGTCTTTTTTTATTTGGCACAGAGAATTCAGCAGTGTTTCTGCACAGAATTGATGTTTGGCTTCCCTCTTGCATAATAGAGGTTCAGGTTGCATTTCTGGATACAGTGACAGACTGTGTTAAGTGAGAACAGTTTTACAAAGTACTCCTCAGCCCATGTGGTTCTATTCATCACCGTAGTATTTCTAATGCAGTGCTTACACACCCTTACACACAGATTTCCCCGGAGTCCCTGATTCTCTTTAGTGTTATGAACTGCAGATAGTGAAAGACCTAAATTCGTACAATGCTTGAAAAGATTTATTGATGGGGTGATCAGTAAAAAGACTGAAAGTCTTTTCTCTGTCAGATAAATAAAGGTTCAGAAAAAGTTGCAACTTTTCTGGAAATAAAGTTTGTTTAAACGGCTTGAACAAGGCAAACTTGGCTTTGAATGATGTTGAGATTAATCCTGGAGGGATGCGTCACCAGGCCTCACTTTACTTCGTTTGTTTGTCTTTCATCTCCTCAGTTCTCCTCAGGTAGCAGGTTTGTCGACTAGGTTTAGGTTTGGGCCTCCAGAAGACCTACTGGCTCCGTCATCAGCCTCACACTCTGACCTGGGACAGCTGGCGTCTCAAGGAGGTACCCACACCCCCCCACCCACCCACACACACAGTAAAACCCTGGACTACAGTAATCTCAGCTGTTTTTTGTGACACTTAATTGTATGTTGTAGGTCTGGGGATGTATGAGTCTCCCCTGTTCCTGGCTGCTCACGATGAAGACGGAGGTGGAAGGAGCGTCCCCACCACACCTCTACAAGTGGCTGCACCAGGTAAGACACACACACACTCACACACACTCACTACTCTTTGAAGAGTAGCCCCTGATTTTCAGTCTCTGTCAGTGACGGTCTTCACAGAGTCTGTGCCCTCAGACAGTGGTGACAACATGGCCTCCCAGTCTGTTCCCATGGTAACTGCCTCCACTGGAATGGCTGCTGCTGCAGATGATGGAGATGAGGTCTTCATGGAGCAGGAAAGAGAGGGGTGAGCTGCTTAAGACCAGTCAGGTCGAGGCTGTTTTAATTAACCGGGGGGGGGGGGTAGTATTCAGACAATGTCTTTCAGGGTTTCCAAAAAAACTGGAAACTTTTTGGACCATGTGGTCTTATTGGATTTATGGTGAAACATTTTCTTGCATTAGACTTTTATAACATTTTTATGATGGATCTTCATGTGACCCTGTCTTTTCTTCAGAGCTGCTACTGAGTCGTCTTTGGAGAGCCAGGCAGACGTGGAGTCAGCAGGGCAGCAGAGTGACGATGCATCGTTACCATCTACCAGCCAAGACCCTGGTAATTTCTTCTGTTCACTCGCTGTAAATTTAAAGCTGAACAGCTTAATTTTCATATGAATTCCAACTAATGATTATTGTCATGATCAATTAATTTGCTATTTTCCCAAATTAATATGTTTACCTATATGTCTGTGAAGATTCTCAGTCATGTCAGACATGTTTACCTATAAAACTTCAGAAAATAGTAAATAGTCTGCAGTTTCCCAGAGCCCAAGGTGACATCCCTGAGAATCCATTTAGGTTATTAAGACTGGACGTCAAACTTGAACCTTTACACAATATACATATTTTCCACACCTCACATGTATGTCTGTCTGTTGTCCTATCCTTGTCTGCTTTATTGTGCATATAGTATATATTAGACAAATTAGAACCCTTTTTATTTTACTAAAACTAAGTTAGACTACTATTTATTAAATTAATTTCTTGTTGTATATTCTGATATTCTTCTTATTTTTTTGACATTCAAATGCACCATGGGGGGCCTGTGTGAAGCGGCATTTTGATACGCTGTATACTGTGTATATTGCTGTATTGACAATAAACCTCTCTTGAATCTTGAATCTTTATCTACATCTCTGTTTTTAGACACCAGCAGTGTTCCTCAGCGGCGCACAGTGACCAGTCAACCTCTGATCAGCAGCCTGTCAGGCAGAGGAGCCAAAGGAGGGAGGGGAGAGACCAGGACGTTACTACTCAGCCGCAGAGGTAACAAACAACTGACCTAGCTGAGACTGTGTAGCCTCCACACAATAATCACTGACACGTGCACTCAGAGCGTATGATGAAGTTATTTATTGAAGTGCAATAAGCAGAGCAGCATTACAGACATTACAGGAATAATCATGATCATGTCAGACACTTATACTAAACTCATTTCTTCTATTTAAAAAAAAATAATCTGGTTTCCAGGAACGTTCTCTCGAGGAGGAAGGGGAGGACAGAGCAGAGGGGGTGTCCCATAATGTCAGCAGTGGCAACTCACTCTTGTCCAATATGAAAATGAAGAGATTACACTTAATTCCTGGATTATTTCTTTATCTGTCCAATCAAATCAGACTAGTGCACAGGAGAGATATGACAGTTTTAAATGTGTCGTGCTGTTCCCGACACCTGTCACATTGGTTTTGAAATTAGTTTTTAGGACCTGTTTTGTAATTTCATGACAGCAGTTCTGTAATTTTGTTAGTTTCTTCATTTTGTTCCGTCGTTCTGTTAATACTCTTGTTTTAATAATAAAGTTGAATGAGTAGCAGCGACACTGATACAAGAAGGTGACAATTTTCACTGTAGCCTGCTTCCATTTTGTGACATAATAAAACATTTTGATAAGAGATTGTTGTTTCATAGACTAAATTAATAGTACAAAGGGTGTGACACTGAAACTGAGTGAATATGATTGTCACAAAGACAATTCTACTCACTACACAACCAAGGGAAATGGTTTGTGGTACAGTAGAAATGACCATTTAGGTTTAAATGACTCTTAACAGTTGGAAGGTTTAAGGAGGGTGGGAATATTTCGTGGTGGTATTTTACAGTGACAATACATTCCAGAAATTATTTGAAATGTTTTACAAAAAAATAGTAAATCACTACGTTTGATTCAGTAGACATGTTTACTAAGTAGAATGTGTTGTGCTGAAGCAGAAAACAGACCAGTGCTGTTACTGTATCTCCTCTTCAGGGACACCGCAGCCAAACTCTGATGGAGTTGGGTGGGTAGGGAGGGTTGGCGTTTGTTGCTATGGCAGCAGGGCTGAGGATGGGTAGAGGTGCAAGGTATGAAGATGGGTCAGGTTTGGCTGGTGCTGGCCAGTTGTCTACTACCTGGACACTGAAGAAGAGAGCTGCAGAGAAAACACAATTTTAAGCTCATGATGGTAGATGAGTCCACATGAGACTGGGAACACGCATTCAGAGGCAGCAGTAGAATCTGTAGTAATATCCCATATAGTTGTTGCAGTTAAAATACTAAAAATCATCCAGAGATACAGAGCATGTTATCATTCATTTAGATTAATGGAATCATTAACTTAAATCTAATATTTACTCTTTTTTTAGCTCTGGTTTTGGTCTCTTCCAGCTCCTAAGAAATATCTGATGTAGTTGAGGTTCATCAGAACGTTTCCTCTGAAAACATGCCTGTTTACATTGAACCAATTCTATATCAAGCTATTTTCATCAAATTAAAAATCAATGTGAATCTGAGCTTGGAGAACATATTGAGAACTGAAATGTCTCTACTAACGCAAATACAAGATATTTTAGCCCTAAAACAAAATTGTAAAAATTCTGGAGTAAACATGGAAATTGGCTTAGTGAGAATGGACAAGCAAATTGTTTGTTGTTTGGGTACAGACAGGAAGTGTAGTGTGGGTTTATCAGCAGGCATGTACAGAGAGGGTGGCTCTGGGGGCACAAGCCCCTGCCCTTTCCCAAATTAATCAAAGGTGTCCCTCAACATTAACTTTCTGGGGTCTAAGCCATTTTTTCCTATTACTAATGGCACAACTCTCTTGCTACATGAACCTTTGCATAAATCCAGTACTGGAAGGTACAATCTAATCCATTTTTTTTAAAAGCATGGGCTATTTGAATATGTTTTCTATAGTGATATTACATTATACACATTTTAGGACCAGAAGTGAAACAGAAATTGGAATTATTTTACATTAAATCTAGTTCTATCAAGGAAAGAAGGCTGATGACAGACCTGACGCCAATACAGTCTACTGTATTGTATACTAGTATACTAAGCCCTCACATTTCATGCAGTAATGTGAGCTACTACTAATATGAAAATCCATATCACAGCCTTAAATCCTATTAGATTCTAATGAGAATGAGCACAGTGTATTGTGGGAGGTTCTTACGTCCAGAGAAGACATAGTGGTGGTATCTGTCAGTCCTCTGGGGGCTGGGCATGGACAGAGCAGAGGTGACCGGGTTGGGGAATCCTTTCAGAGATACTTTGATGTTGATCTCTCCACTAAGAAGAACATCTAGATGTGAGAAATAAAAACAGTATCATGTCTTTATTATGACATGTTTGCAAAGATGCTTTATTAATCTGCTTTCCATGTTTTTAAACAAACACAGTGACATTTGGGGATTAACGCTTTGTTGCTGTCGTACAGTGCCCACAGTCAGAGAACAAAAGATGCTTTCATCGCTGGATGTCAGTAAGAGAGTTACAACGTAACCCACTACTGTTCCACTTAGTGATATGGCTACATATTTAGCTGCTGATCTTGTTAGTTTGGTTAGTGAGTTTACTAACCGGCCTGGCGAGCCAGCCGTGTCTTCAAGGAGCTCCTGGCGCTGCAGGATGGAGTGCTTCCTGGTGAGAAGGTGAACCTCTGAATGATGTCTCCTAGAAAATGGACAAGGACTGCTGCAGTTAGTCAGGCTGAGCCTGTTGAAGTGTCACTGGGAGAGACAGAGAGTCTTCATGTATTTATTTTTATGTTAAACCCTGACTCCTGACCTCCTTGAATATACAATATATGCAAAATCACACTTTTATTGTTTGAACCCTGTCCACTCCTTTCTCTGACTGTCTTTTTGTGTTTCACTGGAACTATCTGTCTTTCCTCACCATTTTTAAAGAAGTACACAGTCTCGAGTGAGCTCCTGGTGGCTGGTACCGCCAGTGTAGCACTGATGGTTCCTGTCAGGCCTGGGAATTCAGAGGCAAGAGGCTTGGGAAAGCCTGGCTCCACAACCATGTTCCCATCTAAACGCCAGTACTGGTCTCCCTGGATGGGATGGATGAGGAGGAGAGGTGAGAAAGGGTTAGAGAATTTTTTGTCAGAAAATAAAATAGCATTAAAATGATCTGAGAGCCTGGTACAAGTTATTTTGTTGTCAGAGTCAGCCCTGAGTCAAAGTAGTAACACTGGTACAACACATCTACCATTTTAGACATTCACTAGTATAAATGGGTTATCGTAATATGTACCTTGATAATGTAGGTGTTTCTGTGGCAGTTGCAGCGTGTGAAGACAGTATCAATGGGAGCGGAGATGCCCAGAGTGTCTGTGATCATTTGTGGACGACCAACAGAGCGACTGACAGGGTCCACAGACCAGAACAGTTCACCTGAATCACATACACACACACACACAATTTATTCAGTTGTACAGGGCACAAAGACACAAAGTTCAATCTAATTTAACATGTACAAATCTCACAAAATAATGTATATAAATATGAATATACTATTCACAGAATCTCTGTTTATTCCTGCACTGGCACACACATAGAACCAATGCAACATAACCTATCCTATTTTATAAATCCATCCAAGCTCACAACAACAGCTACTAAATTACAGACACATTTAAAATCACCTGCACATACATTCACAAATTCACACACTCAAACACAAATGTGCAGTGAATACAATGATAATGACCTTTAAATATCAGGATGGTTCCATTGCTGAGAGCTGTCAGTCCATTGATGGGAGAATCACTGCATAGGTCGGCATCAGCAAAGAGTCCTACACAGACCAGCACATAAAAGGTTGTTAGAATTTATAGGCCCATTGAACCTACCAGTGGAAGACCAGATTAGAACAAGAGACTTTCCACTTCCCCTACCTGTTCCTAGTCCTTCTCTGTCCACCACAGAGAGCCCCAAAGCTTTGGCTACATCCTGCAGGGTGCTTGGTCGGGGCCTGTAACCTACTAGACCACTGAAACCTAGGAATTTCCATTGCATAAAGTTTTTAAATGTGTTTGTGATAGAGTAAGTAATTGTTTTTTCAAACAACATTTAAATCTGTTGCATATTAACATATTCATTATCCAAATGTTACATTTATTATTAAAAATTCAGCCAATCAAATGAAAAATCTCTATTTAACTAACCTTGACTTGACCCATATGGAGTCACTGCACCAGGTGACAGCATCATGTGGGCAGGTATTGTACCACCTGCAGCTCCAGGACCAGAGGGGTTCACAGGAGCACTGCTGCCCAAAGATGGGGCACTGAAGCTGTGCAGAGAGGAGGCAGGTGCTGGGGAGTCCGGAGCTCTGCCAGCAGAAGAAGGGATGGATGCTGGCAGCAGACCGACAGAGGCATCACTCACACCTACAGGAAGAGGCACAGAGGATGAATGATTATCTTCTAATTATGAGCAAAGCGCTGTGTTTTTGATTTCATTAAATAAATAATACAATCTCATGAGAGAACACTTGATTTTAAAAAGGTTGGAATGAAGGAAATACAAATCCATACTGTGTTGTTGCTGATAAGATGACAGAGCAGGACGGGCAGGCCCAGAAGAGCTGGCAGTTAGTGGTCTGAGGACACCTAACACATAATGAATATATATTACTATATAAGAGGCAATCTTTGTTACAGAAAAAATGACTCATGCAGTTTGATACAATCCATCAAGAATAAACTCAGAAATGTACCTGTGTACCATTCCTCGCTCTCACTGTTGGACCTTTTCTTGCTAGGCTGTGATTTACGGTTACCTGAGGGAGGGAGAGCAAAAAATAATGGAAAAAAGAGAAACATATCGGCTTTCTGAAGACTGTAAGAACAAACATTATCTAATATGGTATTCAAAAAGGAGCACAAAAGGCTTAGACAAGCTTCTAGACAGAATTGCAGTATGTTTCAAGCTTGCAGACTAAACTAAACCTTTAAAGTTTGGTTTGGTTACTGCATTCTGGAAAAAGGTAGAGAGCTGAGGAGGTCTATCCTGTGATCTCAAATTCCAGGGAAAACAGCAATATCTGGTAAAGGGAAGTTGTGCTGCTGACCTGAAGATGTGGCCCTCAGACGCTGGGAAGTCCTGGGTTGTGAGACTGAGACGCTGGCATCTGTGGACACAGAGACAAAAGACAATCAGCATATTTTGTCCCAGAGCAGTGATCACTCAAGCTCCTGTGTGTCTCCACATCACACACTACGCTGCCTCACTCTGGTGCAAAATGTTAGGAGAGAAGCTTCAGTGAATGTATTTAACTGACACTAGAACTTTAGACGTCCTGCTAAGTCTGAGTGGGGCCCTGTGTGGTCGTGGTTGTCGGCTCTTACCGCAGTGCAGCTGGTAGTCATGGCAGCAGGTGTTGTAGTGGATACACTGAGGGTCACAGTCACATGGCTGACCACGTCTGAACATCTCACCGCAGCGTCCCAGACAGGACGGAGCTGAGGACAGATGCACACACACGGGAGCTGATGTTACAGGGAGGCTACAGAGTCTGAATGATGGCAGCTGATGATGGAGACGATGTTGCTGGGTAG
This sequence comes from Sandelia bainsii, assembly GCA_032362345.1. Lineage (NCBI taxonomy): Eukaryota > Metazoa > Chordata > Actinopteri > Anabantiformes > Anabantidae > Sandelia > Sandelia bainsii. The sequence goes on from JAUMHL010000010.1 coordinate 490,246, forward strand.
CGACAACAGTTCCCTGTTGGACAACTGCTCCACAAAGCCACAGACGCCTCTACTATTCTTACCAGTGGAAAAAACTGACTGGTATGTTGTGTGTATGTCCTCTTTACCTTTTACTTTTTACAAATACAGCCTAATTCAGATGAATCAGTAAACTGTACTGTGATCTGTCTCACCTGTGGTGCAGGTTCTCTCGAAGTCTTGGCAGCACTCGTTGTGTTGCAGGCAGCTGAAGTCACAGGAACACTGCTGGCCTCTGGTGTAAACCTCACCACAACGACCCACACAGCTGCCTTAAGAGACACACAGGAGTTCACTAATGCTTTATTTTCAGTCTTCTGACAACAACACATTAATTAAGTCCCTGTGAGGGATTAAAGGTAATTTAAAATACATATCACACACACAAAGCACCAAACGTGTAGAGGGTTAAATCCACATGTCAGTATCTACCTGGTCCAGCAGCAGCAGCAGAGGTCACAGCAAGGCCAAGCAACAGGAGCCACATCTTCATCCTCATCATCGTTTTCATCCAAGACTCAGTCTGTTTCTAACAGTATCTGTGACACACAAAGAGCAAGAGATTCAGTTGTTACCTTCTCAGCATGTGTCAGCTCCGCTCTTCTCACAACCTGTCAGACTGCTGGTTTTATATATGAGACAAAGGCACTAAGACGGGACACTTTTAATTACCATTACACACTCACACACTCATACCACACCCCAGCTCTAATTAAACAGTGCCAGGACGTATTTAACCTTCCTACACTGGTAATAAATGAACTCCTACACACAGTTAGCCCCTTTCTAGACCAGAGAGGGAAATACGTATGACATCAGACTCCATTTATTTTTATTGTGCATTTTTGTATGCACACAAGAAAAATGTATACTTTCTTTAACGTTTGTATTTTTACATTTCAGACTCGTAACGTTTTTCTACCTTGTAAGTTATCATCAAAATACACTCAGTAAGTGCACTATTTCAATGTTGTTGTTTTTCCACGTGTAAGCTCTGTGACTTCACTCACATGTTCTATCACTCCTACCTGTTGCCTACAGACATGTTCCTGGCAGCCAACTGCTTCAGCCTGCTAAAACTGATCTCATGTTTTGCCACGTCTGTTGTGGTGTTTCAATTGTTCTGCTCAGTCCCTGGGTCATAAAAAGTGTCTACATGTGGCTGACCTTCACAGAGAGAGGGGTCAATATGCTGACAGCTGACTATATAGTCTGATGTGGACAGCAAGGACGTGCAGATAGTTTTTCAATGGCAGGGGCTCAAGTTTAAAAATGGGGCATCCATCAGAATGGTTTTCTATTTTCCAATATTACAGTTATTAATAATAAATAAAAACACCTATCATCATTATCTCTGTTAGACACTGTAATAATAATAATAATGATTGATACTTTATTGATCCCCTTGGAGAAATTGGGAAAGCTGCCAGACATATCAGCGCTACTAACAGGGTTTCTGTGTCTTGTCCAAAGACACCTTGACATGTAAAATGTTTCTATACCAAGAGAGTAATCAAGAGTAATAGGAAAAAATGGCCCCAGAGGATTAAGGGGCACCTTCGATTAATTTGAGCAAAGGGCAGGGGCTGGAGCCCCCAGACTCACCCCCTCTTCATGTATCTGGTGGATAGCTGCATTATAGATTCATTGTCTCATATTGACATTAAGACAAGCAAAGATAAGGAAATTGATCTAATGAGGCTAATGCAGAATGATGTTTAAACTGTAAAAATAAAATAATTCAAAGGCTATGTACAGTTCTCTTTGTGAACAAAGGAGTGATATCAGAAAAAACTAGAACAATCAAGACACCAGTTTGCAGTATTTGACGAAATTCGTTTTTCTAGAGGTTTCAACCACATTTCTGACAAGTTTTGTCCCACTGGGAATTATTCTAAGTTTGTTCTGTTTGGAAGTGCATCTTCCTCCGCTGCCTTGAAAGTCAAGTTAACTGAACTTAGATTTAATAGTCAGTTCAACATAATTTGATGTGTTTCATCATCTTTAGCATCATTTTTAGCATCATGTCCTAAGGAGACAGAATGTTTTCAGCATGAATGTTTTCTTCTAACTACAAAGAACACGAGTCTCTAAAGAGTTTTAACTTTCAATCAATGCATGCTGGGAAGTCTGCTAGTTTTCCTTCTTTAAAAACTTCATTTAATGAGTTGAGTGAACTGCAGGTAATTCATTCAACTCATCATTTCAAGTTGAAAGACTTCAAGTCAGAAGAACTCATGTTCTGAAAATGAAGTTGAATGAACTTGAAATTGGTAAAACGTACATATTTACGTTAACAATAAAAGTTTAGTTAATTACATCCCTTGTATAATGTTTTACAGTGCAGTTGTCATGGAGATAGCTTAGCTGGTAGTTGGTTATGATATAAAAGTTGATGGAAATCAATAATCTATTAAGACCATGTTTTTACTGTTATTGCTGTCACTAATATTGAAGTTTCTGCACAAAATTGTAAAATATTTTTTTATGAACACACTCAAGAGTTTTTCCTCAGAATGTGATTAACAGTGTACCTAATTGTAGCTAACTTAAATTTGATACCATACTATTAAATGGTCACGATGACAACTTAGCCACAGGTCAAGAGTGAAATGGTTGATCTTGTTTGCTGAATGATCAACTGGGGTGATCCTGACTTTCATATTAATATTTATTATTAGCCTAAATATTATTATTTTTTACTCATCTTTGAAAATGTTTATGTAAGTTTATGTAGGGAAATTGCGTGTATACAGTGTGTTACTTGTCCTATGTTGAAGTGGGTGTTTTACCTGGATGCAATAATAAAGTAATCAAGTTGAACCCAGGGTCACTAAAGGGCAAACAGAAGCACACAGACTACATAAGTCCAATTTCTCTACAAACTAAAACACATATCATTATATAATGAAAGGTGCTATGAAGACATACAGTATGAAAACTGAAGTTTGATATGAAGTATTTAAAAAATAGTAAAAAGCAGTTTGACATCTGTTAAGAATCAGCTTGTTGACACTCTAACAGGTCATCTGGTAGACAGATAATGCAACGTCAGTGAGTCACTGCAACACACCAAACACACCCACTCTGTTCCCATTCACCTTCTGGTCATCAATCACTGTACATGTGTGTAGGTGTGTGTGTGTGTGTGTGTTCATATGCTTTGTTTCTGAGTGTTAATTATGTGCACTGGCCTCTCTAATGAGCCCTCAGGGAGGGGCATGGTCACAGTGAGGTAGCGTGATTGGTCAGACGCTCAGATTAAAGCAGCTTGTAAAACTTTATTAGCACCCCACACTGTGGCCATGCACAGACAGAGTTTTAGACAAAAGAGACACACACACAGTAGGTTTTAAGAAACAGGAGGCCAGACAGACATTATGAAACATGTATTTAAAGGGTGTCAGAAACAGAAAGCAGAATAAATCTTCATTCAACCAGAACAGTTAATTGTTAGTTTAGGTCTTTAATACAGCATATGAAGTCAGAAATGTGTCTGTTGCTCTGTGTAGCTGCCAGCTCACAGGATGTTGGAAGATCCTCATTTACTTCATGCTGTTTTACTACTCCCGCTTTCTTCAGTTGACACTTGTAATGACTTTCTCATGGGACTGTGGGCTACTGACCAGCGTCTGCTCACATGACCTCATTCTCATGAAGTGGTATCTTCACTTGTTCATTCTCATTAAAAACCCACTGTTTTCCTAGTGGGTAAAGAATGTTCTCTCTTTGTTTATTCAGTATGGTTAGTTAATTCAAATGTATTAGAACCTCAGATTGTGTACGAATCTATTGTGAAACATTTGCCTCACAGTATTAATGTGTTTTTTAGTTATAATTTATTAGTTGTTATTCTCTAAATAGTTAAACATTAGCGCAGGTACATGTTCATGTTCATGATGGCAGGCGGAAATCATAGAGTTCCACTGTTTTTCATGCAGTGATGTCTTCACAAGCTGCAAAGTCCTGTCTGTTTTGTTGATGCTGAAAATATTTATTGTGAATTATTCTAACTAATTAATACAAATGAGGGCCAAATATCACAAGAAGAAAAAAATCGCAAGAAGGGAAAACATTTCGTTTCCCATGCCTGTGTGTGTGTGTGGCACTACTGAACACTGATGGAAGAAATACTCAAGTTCAAGGTTCAAGGTTAATTTATTGTCATTCAACATGTTAAAAACATGGCAGAACGAAATTTGTTCTCAGGCCGGC
>JAUMHL010000010.1:496271-519605 GCA_032362345.1 Sandelia bainsii
GCCTTTGCCTTTTCAATGGCTACATCCAGTTCCCTCCTAGCTGCTCTTAGCCTTTAAATCCAGAGATCCAGTGGCACTGAGTCTCTTACTCTTAAAAGAAACCTCACCTCCCCGTTTAGCCATGGTTAGATCTACTTCCATAAAAGCACCACAATGTAGAAATAGTTTAAAGCATTACAAGTGAAAGTCATAGGATTGGAAACCTTACTTTGAAAACTTATTAAGTACAAAAGTAGTAGCATCAATTTATACTTAAGTAGGACTACCAAAAGTAAATTATGCAGAACATTTATGTTATATTTGGATTATTATTTATAGTTCCCTCTTATATGTAGTAGAGTAAAAGTAAAAGACACATGCAATACACTTAAGTACAGAACAAATACGTACACATTTTACTTAAGTAAAGCACTTGGTTACTTTCTACCACTGTATATTTTGTGACAGTTAATAACATGTTGTGACCCAACATTTGTACTGTTTGGTGGAGCACTTACTAAAACGCAGTATGTCACGAAGTATGATTTAAAAAAAAACTTTGCCGTGGAGATATCATACAACCATACATGGATGATATAGGCTATTACTTATCCAGGTCACATAAATTGATATGACACCGGTGTTCTGAAGAGTTATGCTACCTTGTCGAAAACTGCTACCGTGGCTAACTCTAATGCGGAACCAAAGAGTCGTTCTATACGTTTCTAGTCGGACGGTTTAAAAGACGAACCAAATACTATGGCGCTCACATGTAAACTAGTTTAATTTTTTACAAAAAACATATTCTGTATCGTTGTGCTCAGTGTCGCATTAAATAGCACAGCACACGTTAAAAGCGGTTAGAAAGTTAGAAGTTTCACTGGAAGAACTAAAACAACTGACAGGATAAGCTAAGCTAACGAGGTGAGCTAATGTTCCCCAGGTTGTTTATGTGTGAACTTCTCTGTGTTAATGAACAGTTCAAGTCAGGAACGTTATAAAAACGGTGCCTGGTTTACACGAGTGTCCTTTAACTAACATTTTAGTTGCTTGTTATAACGTTAAAACTGTTTATTAAGGCAGGACATGTAACATTGAGCCCAATAATACACCAGACTTTAATTTTTGGCTCAATAGTAATTTAATAATGATATATTTTTTATTTCCTCAAATATACAGTTTACGGCATAATGTATTGATATCTAGAAACTGTAGGCTTTTACATAGAACCCCCTCATAGTAAGGACAGAAATGCAAAGAGGAAAAAAAAGAAGAAATGCAGTCTAATAAAAGACATTGTTTTGTATGGTTTGTATTTGCAAATTTTCATGTATAGATATTTAATTGTATAATTGTTGTTTTCACCATCATTCTCCTTTGCTCATTTTTAAATAACTAGCAAGCATAGCTAACAAATGTAATATGAAATCTTACAATGAAACAAAAGCAGACAAACATGTATAATTCAGTTTTAGATGACAGACCATCTGGTTTGAATAGGTTCATGTTCTTCCTCAGATAAAATCAAATAAAGTTCTCACATCCCTGACTTGTTTTGGTTATGAAATTAGACACAGTTGTCACCTCTGTGTCTCTGCAGCCATGCTCCTGGTGGACCCCAGTCTGTTCATTGGCACTGCTGCCAACCTCAACAACAGGCAGGCGCTGGCCAACGCAGCTGTCACTCATGTCCTGTCTGTGGACTCTGTCGACCCCGTCCCACTCCTTCCCACTGATGGTGGCTTTCGCAGTAAGTGGGTCAACGTTTTGGATGAAGTGACCTCTGATCTCCTCAGTCACATGGACGACTGCTGCCTGTTCATTCGGGAGGCTGTAGATGGAGGCCAGGCTGCACTTGTTCACTGGTAAGGGCTGGGGTTCAGCTGCATCATGTCAGTTGTATTCGTTGATGTATTTTCATTTACTTTTCTCATCATTTATGGAAAAGTCACTAAAGAGAAAAATGCAACTCACCACCTAACAAAGCCACCAGATCCCCTCACTGTAGGGGTGAGTCAGTTACCTGAGTGCATGCTCTGACCTCATGTGTGTCTCAGCCAGGCTGGTCGGAGTCGCAGTGCCACCATTGTGACTGCTTATCTAATGAAGAGACATCAGCTGAGCTTTAGTGAGGCGTACGACAGACTGAAGAGTGTCAAACCAGATGTGCAGTAAGTGCATGTGTGTGTTTGTGCACTGCTTCATGAATAGCACATTTATGTACAGTGACACTTTACGAGTGTGTTGTTAGAAAGGATGTGATCATTCTTCAGCACAGGACAGATGATTGATAACTAGTGGATGTGTTTCAGGGTCAACAAAGGTTTTGAGGAGCAGCTGTGTCTCTATGAGGCCATGAAATGTGAAGTGGACACCTCCAGCCCTCTGTACAAACAATACAGACTGACCAAGATTACTGAAAAATACACAGGTAAACACACATACACACACAGAATATAACATGTGCAAGATCAGTAGCTAACATACATAGATCAGTGTGTTTGTGTATTGATTTTTAACATTCTGTGTGTGTGTGCGCGCAGAGTTGCAGCAGGTCCCCAGAGAGGTGTTTGCTGTTGACCCGGTCCACTCCAGCTCCTCTGAAGTATCCTATCGCTGCAGGAAATGCAGGTGAAATGTGGAAATGTTTCTATAATTTATGTCATATGGGAAGAGTCAACAATTTGATGCCAACAACAATGGAAACATGTTGCATTTACTTTATGTTATGCATCTTTTTAATATAAACATGTATCAAGGAGTGATTAAACAGTTGGGAAATACATATCCTGACAGCTCCATACTTAGCATCCATTCACCTTCTTCCCTGCAGGCGAACTCTTTTCCGAGATTCCAGTATCCTCAGTCACCCAGTGGGAGAAGGAGCGTCAGCCTTTGGTCACAAGAAGTCCAGTAACCTCACTGGTAAGAACGTAGTGATAATCAAACATAGTAACAGTCTGCCATGGGGATAGTAGCTCACAAATGCATTCTTCATTCTTCATACAATGAAGTGCTTTAAATGTTATACTTGACATCAGAAGAGACTTGAAATCAGTTCAGGAGTGAGATGTGTCCCTTTTTTTGGTGCGAGTATGAAAGTCTGACTGCTGCATTTTGAACCAGTTGCAATTTATTGACTAACGTGATTTATTCATGCTAGAATGCCATTGCAGTTGTCTAATGTTGAAGAAAAGACAGCACGGATAATGGTTTGAGTGCTGTTAAGTGTTTTGAAAATGTCACACCAAGATTTTTAACAGGGGCTTAAATATTTATTAAAGGTACGAAGATCAAGTTTTGTTGTTGCAGGTGATCACGACTGAAAAGAAGTTCACTTTTGTCTGTATTTAGCTGAAGAACATTAGCATCCATCCAGTCTTGTACAGTAAACTGTTATGCAGTCTAGTAATTCTAGAAACATTGTCAATGCCTCATTAATATCTATGTATCTGTGTATCATCTGCATAAAAAGACACATTTTATATTCAGTGTTGCTCACACATTTCCTCATGATATCTCTATCTATGTATGTTCATCGCAAATAAATGTCTGCAAATAAAATTTTAAAATCCCCCCCTGACACTGGAAAGAACACTTAATACTGAAAGTCAGCTTTGCCATGATTCAGCTCAATAACCCTGAACTCGAAGTGTCTCAAAGTAACAATATGAAACATGTTCTCTAGGCGGCGTCCAATGCACATCTTACTTTATTGAACCAGTGCAGTGGATGGAAGAAGCTTTAGTAGGAGTTATGGCTGGACAGGTAATACACACACACACACACACATATATACATACATACAGACACTTCACTTCAGGACATTACATTGACTTACATTAATTTCCTGGAGATTTGTTTGAACCTTAATTTAAACCAGCAGAAATGAATAGAAAAGACCTAACTGAACAGTGAGTAAATCTAAATACATGTTTACAATTTATTGATATATTCTTATTAAAAACAAAAGCATTTACTGTCTCCTAATTGTTTACATATTTACAAACCATGTGATTGACAGTGCTAATCAGCATGTTAGTGTGAGGATGTTGATTAGCATACCTGGAAGAGCTGTTTGTATCTCATATTTTTTACTTATTTTATCTTATTACCTTTTTTAAAATCTAATTTCAAGGAAATACAGCACGTTAAATATAGCGGTGGAAACACTGCGCCATCTGCTGGGCAGCTCATAGTCGACTTTGGATGGTGTTATTGCCTAAACCTAAAACTAAAATTGAATTGGGGACTTGCTTTTTGCACCTAAATGAACTGTCTTTAATCAAGTCAGGTTTTAGGTCTAATCAGATGGAACAGTTAGTTTTAGGTTATTGTCTTTTTAAGTTAGTATTTTGAGTCAGATGTGTCCCTTCTGATAACAACTGTTGCTGGACAAAACAAATAAAACATCATTTTTCAGTGATGTTTTTTTGATTTTTTTGATTGATCGCGTAGTACACTTCTTGTCTAATCCCCTTGAACCAGTCTGGGTTCCACACAAGCATGAATGTTAACTACAGTCATCTTCACCGTGGAGGTCTGCTGATTTAAAAATTCTGACAATTTGATACTCTCCTTCTTCTCTTTTCCTTTTTTTGTTTGTGTGTGTGTGTGTGTGTGTGTGTGTATCTGTGTGTAGCTGCTGTGTCCTAAGTGCAGCTCGAAGCTGGGCTCCTTCAGCTGGTGTGGGGATCAGTGTTCCTGTGGTCGCTGGGTCACTCCCGCCTTCCAGCTGCATCGCAACAGAGTGGATGAGATCCAGCAACTGAACATACAGAAATGACACACACACCCAAGTACCCAAATGAATGTAGTCTCTGCTGGCAGAAAAAAGAGATCAAGAGATCAAACCAGTGATATGTTACAATCTGTAAAACAGTATTTCAGTTCAGAAGGAATTAATTAATCAACTTTACAAAAAAAAGGCAGAATTCAGAAAAACACTGCAAATGTAACACAACTGTTTTGCAATATAAACATATCTGTAAATATCAAAATACAAATCTACAATGATCTGTTTTTGTATCGAGGAAATTAATTGGCAGAATGTTGTTTCATTGGTCAGTTTATAATTAACAGACTAAAATAAGTGTGTAGAGGTTCCCAAAGCTCCCATAAAAGTCTGTTCTCTTTTGGATGATGCTGTGTGTACATCATCCAAAATAATCCCATTGCACATTCTTCTTGCTTGAGATGGATCACTTGTCTAAATTCTTCCTCTCTTGTGTCATTATTTTTTATTCAGATCTTTGATTTAAGTAAAACTGGCAGTACAGCATTCAGCATTTATTAGCATCAAAATACATTTAAAGCTACAGTACAGCATGTAACATTTTCTAATATTTTTAATAGAAACATCCAAGACATATCTAAATGTCAAACAATGGTGTCAAAGGTTTCTGTGACCTGGACTCATTGAACAGTATTGGCAGCAGTGCAGAGATATTCTATAACGGCTTTTGAGTGAGGCTCGCCCTTCTAACCAATCAGAGAAGACCAATGATTTCTGTTGACTGGTCATTTTTGTACCTTCTCATCTTTTGTACTTTCATTAGACATCTGAAGGGCTGAGCAGTGTGTGGTGGAGTAGAGTGGACCGATTTTGAGTCTTATGCTAATGCTAGCGTGATTCCACAGAGTTGCGTATTGTAGCATTAAGGTACCAAAAGTGAGGCCACTCAAGAAGAGTGATGAGTCATGAAGGCTTCAGAACGTATTGTTATTTACACTACTGTTCAAAAGTTTGGAGTCACTGGTTTCTAATAATCAGTTAGCCTTTTAGATTGATAAACCTGCATTATTGAACACAACATGCTTTTGGAGCACAGTACTAATGTCTGATGATAATGGGCCTCTTTTCACCCACATAGACTGGTCCTCTTCAAGGCAAACTCCACTGGAAAATGACAATTTATGTGTCAGCAGAGGTTCCATTTGTATCCATGTCAGCCAAAAAGGTTGGTTCCATCTACAATGATATTTTACTACATTAACAATAAATGTATTTCTGACCAATTTGATTTTAGACGATTTAGTTTTATAACAAAAAAAATACATCTCTAAGTGACCCCAAACTCTTAAATGTATGTCTTTATTATAACTGAGGTCGTACTGCTGTAATTATAACATCAATGTATTATAATACAGTGCGTGTATTTCCAGGAAATGTGGACTTTGAAGACTTTGGACAAAACCACTGCTGACACATAAATTGTCATTTTCCAGTGGAGTCTGCCTTAAAGAGGACCAGCGTAACATCATTAGTAATGACATATGGGTACCACTAGATGGCAGATCAGCTCCAATAAATACATCTGCAGCTGCTTGAACAAAACTTTTCATCAAAGGGAGGTTGTTCTTCTGCTAAATTAATGTGAAAGAGATGCAGGAAGTACAGAATTTCAAGCAGCATCAAGATAAACACTGAATAAACATGGGAAAGGAGAAGAGATGATAAATCATGGAGGTTTGGGAACTTTGTGAAGAAAGACGGAATACATACGAGATGAATGAGAAATCTTGGATGTAAACTGCTTCACAAGCCTGAAAAGTGTTCTGAGACACACTGGATGCAGCCAGCCTATCGTTCATCTCAACAACAGTGAATGGGGTCCAACAGGCGGTGGATTGGGAAACCTCTACGGCCCCTTGTGCCTGCACTTGGCAAAGGGAGGAAATGAGTTCACTGTTCTAGGAGAGGAAAGAAAAGGAGGCGATAGACTGAGTTTCTGTGTAGCAGAACTTCAGTTTCAGATATACTGACAGAAGACACATGTAGTGAGAAAATGGTGTATGATGCAAACATACAAAACAAGTACACTTCTACAATATCACAATTTTTTTTAAATGTTTCAAAATTGTAGGCTGCCACCTTTTTGTACTGTAGGGTATTAGCTCTTAATTAAAGTGGCCATATTCTGCTTAATTTAGGGTTTGTGTTTTATTCTTAGGCTCCATTGATATAATATTATATGATTTTCATGTGCAAAAAGTGCAAAAACATGTTATAAAGCCTCTTTATGCAACAGGTCATCTGACCTTGATACTAAAAAAAAGCTTGTTAGAGCTCTTGTGTTTTTAAGGGCCCCCTTGCCACATCCTGCTCTGCTCTGATTGGCCAGCTTGTGGAAGACTTACTGTGCTTTCCTTTGAACAGATAAGAACATTGCTCAAAGTCTGTTGCTACCCTGTGTGTATTCTTTGTTTTTTAATGATTTTGGGAAAAGTAAACAAAGTTAGTTTTCTTTCACACTGATAAAATACTTTCTGCAAATCATATTGTTTAAATATCAAACAGGCTTAATAGATGACTGTGAAACTATGGGCCCCAATGTTCAACATCAGTGCAAAAAAACATAATCTACCTGTGATCACTGCAACAAAAGTGATTACAGCTATGATTTCTGATTAAGGCCAACTGCAGGAATAAGGTAATAAAATAACCTGTGATCACTACAACTTTCTCAGTTTTGGCTTGGATGGTGTCTAAGGCAACAGAGCACCACAACTGTCTGAAGTTAAAAGCCTCCGTAGCTGCTGAAGGTATGCTGAAAGACAGTTGCTGCAGGAGGTATAGGATGAGCAGTACCACCAACATCTGTTTTTCCTGAAAACATGCTGAAACGTGAGCTGATCACAGAACACGTTTCCACTGTTATGTAAAACCGGAGGGTTATATAAAAGAGGTGGAACAATGGTTTATATAAGGTGAAGTGAAAATGTGTGAAACCAAGAAATGGAGGATTCATGGTGGTCAGAGTTTTCCATGCTCTCATAAGTACTAGAATCACTGGGGACTTCCCTTTCAGCTTCACACTACTCACTCTGTGTGTGTGTGTGTGTGTCTATACACATTTTCTATAGGTGTGTGGACAAAGTTTTGTTAGATATTATTGGGGGGAGGACATTTTAGGGTAAAGTTAGTGTTAGTGTAATTGATCACATCAACACTAATCTCCTGTTGGGGATTTGAAAGAAAAAAAAAATCCCTTAAACACTGCTCGCTTTCTGCTACATTAGTGCTCTATGAAATATGAAAAGTTCTTTTTTGGCATGACCTCACTGGGTTACAGTACTTGTATGTCCACTTAGCATAACTAACAAAATACAAAAGTCACCCAGAGCAACAGTGTGCATTGTTCTGTCATGTGTTTTAGTAGTTTTTGGTCAGTGGAGCTCTATGGTACAGAGAAATAATATGTATCAGGCTTAACAGAGTTAGATTGGGTCATTTCATGGGGTTTCTTGACAAGAAAATTACATCTATATAAACATGACATACAATATCAACACTCAACCTTGAACACCACTCACACTAGCCAATGTATTTAAGTCACTTGCTTTGTCAAAAAACTGCTGAAATAAACTCACAGCTGCTACTCTCTGTTTAATGCTTCTAAATGTCTGAAGTGGTGTGTCTGCTAATAAAGATGACATTGAATTATTGCAATAATAAAAGTGAAGTGCAGTGATACAGATGCCAGATGTTCCTGGAAACATAGAAAATGCTCAGTGATTTTTTTGTTGTTGTCACAGTGTCTGAATTTTTCCTGTAACAACCATACAGAGTGTTCTTCTCAGTTGGTAATGGATAAAAACAACTATTGATTTTATTGCTGTCCACTGACAATGACAAATTAATTTTCAGCATGATTCATTGTGTTGGAACGATTAAACCTTTTCCTCAAGTGGAGTTTTATTGCTAGTAGTAAAAACGTATTATGTTTTTTTAGCATATCAGTTCTTTTTTAGTACAACTGTGTCTGAGAAGTAGTATTTTCAGAGCTATATGGTGTTTTATTATTTAATTAACAACAATTACTTACATTACTGAATTACACAATACTGTTAAAAAGTTTGGTGTCCCTTAGAAATGTCCTCATTTTCCATTCAAACATAAAACAAGTTGAATAAGTAAATAAAAATATAACAATATGAATAGGAAATATAATAATTTAGAAGTTTGAAATAATGATTTTTAATTGAAATAACAATTGTGTCTTCAAATTTTCCTTTTGACAAATTGCAGCTCTTACAGCCTTATGGACCTTGGGCATTCTTTATTGTCAATTTGTTGAGGTATTTTTCTCAACAAATGGTCAAGCTGCTTCCACAACAGCTCAATAGAGTTGAGGTCCAGTTGTACTTTGGATATTGTACTGTTGTAGGATACTACTGGCTCGAATCAAGCACCGTGATCAGGGTATGGCATGACATGGCAAAATGGAATCATAGCCGTCCTTCTTCAAAATCCCTCCTAACCTGTACAGCTCTCCCACGTTTCCATGACCAGAGCAGCCCCAGATCATCACTTTACCTCCACTATGTTTGACAGCTGCATGAATCACTCCTCCAGCATCTTTGTTCATTCTTCTGATATACCATTCACGAGAATGGGACATGAGGTCACCTGGACCTTGACCTTTGATCTTTGACCACCAGAATCTGATCAGTTGAGTCCAAGTGGACGTTGGAGCCAAATTCATAGAAATTCACTGAAGGCATTCCTGAGATATCCTGTTCTCGAGAATGGGGGGGACAGGTAGATGGACAACCTGAATAATGCCTCTGGCCATTAAAACTAACTATTAAGGGCATTTAAAAACACAAAATTTTCTGCTGCATTTGACTCCTGTGAATCATTTTCTATGTGTGAGTCTTTGAGCCACTTTAAGGCACATCTCAGAGTTGCTTCTACATAATGTGCTTGTTATTCTTGTCAATATATGAATAGAATAAATGAAATTAATGTTGATGATTTTTCAAAGTCAATAGTCAGAAATCAGGTTTTAGAGCTGATTCTCTCCTTGAATCTGCACATGAATTAAACTTAACAAAGGGTCCTGAAGAGTTTCGATTTCTGCAGTAACCTTATTAATGAGGCACATGTGGAACAAATCTGGCCAGATGTTCATGTTATCAACAGTATCAAGTTCAGTACTGTTCCCCACGCTTTATTTATCAGTAACACAGTTATATTGATGCCCAAAGAACTTAGTTTCTTAGTGGAGTACTCTATATTTATTACTTCAATGAAGACATGAGAGAATGATACTTGTAGTGGAGTACTGTTTTTTAGCAGGGGCAGCTCTAGAGAAATTCACATGGGGTGGCATGAGGTTTTGGTGGCCATGGTACAAACACATGCTTGTCACAGTACCATAGTGTTTATTTTATTTTTTATTTTATAGATCCAATAATATGTGTAGCAGTCTGATTTTCAAGGAAGACTTTCAGAGTTTCAGAAAGTACAATCCAGCATGAAGCACAGCTGGGGGTCAGACCCTACAGTTGGGGGTAGCTGCCCTCCCTTACCCCCCTGTAAAACTGCCTCTGTTTTTCAGGAAAATAGTTGCTTTTGAACATTTGTATTCAATTTGTGTACTTTTGCCACTTCTGACAAAACACAATGTAGCAGTTTGAGAGTCTCCAGCTGCACCAGACAACAAGATGACTTTCATTAACCTTCTTCCTGTAAGCTGATGCACTGCAGAATAAAAGCACAGACATGGAGTGAGATGATGGAGGATGTGAGTCACAGTCAAACCAATGGGAGAACTGGGCACGGTTTGTACTTAAAAAGCTCTCAGGAGAGATCTGCTGCTCTGATTGCACTTACAGGAAAGGTGATTTTCACCAGCTGTAGTCTCAGCCATTCTTACAAAGAATGCAAGAGGTTTTGGGCAGTAAACTGTGTGTGTGTGTGTGTGTGTGTGTCAAAAGTGCAATATTTGCAGATTTATGCAAGAGCTGCTTTTCAACTTTCCAGAATGAGCTATTTATGTATTTCTTTTTCTCATGGAACTTGGCTGCAGACAGACATGCAAACAAATTTTTCCATTGTGTGTGAGATGCTAACAAGTAGCAGCATCCGAACTGAGTAACAAACCAGATGCTGAGCTCTAACGTCTGGGAGACACATTAACGCTCACCCCTGTCGCTTTCTCTTCTCATCTCTCATCTTTTCTTCCCCCTCCCCTCTTATTATTTTCCACCACTTTTCTCCTCCCTCTTTCACCTCTGCTTTCTCTGTTCTCACAATTCATTCCTCTGCTTTCTAGTATTTCCTGTCTCCTGCTATTGAAGCGTTGGCTGGGAGCTAAAGCAAAGTTCTCACATTTGATTTATGCAACCACGATTTTCAAACCATTATGACCTCTTCACCTCCTAATTTTCCCCCCGGAAATTTTCCACTAACACTTTAAACATAGAAAAAACTTCATCCACATATAAAAATGACACTGTCACAAATAGTACTAGTAAAATATTCAGTATCCACTTGTTAGAGCTATTCAATAAAGTGACATGATGCTCACACTGAGTTCTTTTTGGTTCACCAAACAAGGTTGCAGTGGAAATGTACTAGAAATACGCCAACTTTACTGATCTAACTCAGACAGTCAAAGCCTCATATTAATCTCAGATCAACTTTTTTTTTTAGAACTGTGGATCCTGACCCTTTGCTTCCAGTGTACATGTGGGTGCCTCGGTGTTTTTTTAAAGCAGATCACTAAATGCTGAGATAGAAAGAAGCGAGTTTAAGCTTGGGCCAAATCTGCAGACCGGCTGAAATCTACAAAGACTGGACAAACATCACATAAAGATTGGTTAGCAAGCTCTTTTTTAAAAGAGGCCTGACTAAGATGGCAGCTACAGTCCAACAGGAAACACACATGCAAAACTAAAACCATTCAACACTGTGTAAAGGTTTTAATGACGCTAAGAACAAAAAATGTTAGATAAGATGATACATTTTGAGGTTATGGACAAATTATAGTTTCAATCCCACATACACCGTTCAACAGACACAAGTACTCATTAGAGCTCCAAATGTGTGTTCATTTGCTGCTGAAAATAATCCCCCCAAAATCCACTATTTCTCCCAGTTTGATTTTTTTTTTTTGCCAAAAACTACTGTCCTTCTGTTTTAGGAAATTATTGAACCTTTAAAAAAAAGAAACCACAAAATACAGTATATGTGACCCATTTTAAATATTTACACTCCTGTAGGAAACAATGCCACAGAATTGGAAGGGAAGTATTAACAGATGAACTAACTGTATTTTTGGAATATCAAACTGTGCCAGCCAAGAGAATAGATGTTCCACTGCAACATGAATGTCAACCATAAATCAGTGATCCTGCAAACAGTCATATCCTATCAAAGAAAAGAATCTCAATGATCTGAAAGCTTTAGCACTTTTACACACTGCAGTTCACCAAGGTGTTTGGGTGCTACAGTAGGCTCCTCCCCTTTTCTCTTCCTAAGTCTTATTTTTCATATTTTTCCTTTTATTTTATTTTTTATTTTATCCTTTTGCACAAACTTCTTCATCCTAATCATTCTTCCCTCCTGCCTCTACAGTTAAACAGACCATTGCACATGTATTTATGAACCAGAGGCAGTGATCTAATGATAACCTTCCTCCTTTCATCTCTCTCTATTTATTTTACTTCCTTTGTGCAGATTTGAGCTGTGTGGCGGCCTGAAAAGCGTATGCAGATGCACTACACTGCTACCCCTGCTATCTTTGAACCAGACATTACACAGTAGGCCTGTGTGTGTGTGTGTGTGTGTGTGTGTGCTTTAGACCAGACGTTCTGCTCTGTGAACTTGGACAGCATCGTTAGCGTGTGTGTTTTCTGGAGTATGTGTGGTCTCTGTGCGCTCAGACATTTAGATGAAGTGGTTTAAGGATTGCCAGTTGTAGAGAACACACACATACATTCACACTGCTTGGTTGAGTCTTTCTGTGCGCCCACATGATGTGAATGAGCATCTTTCTTCTGCATTCTGCTTGGTGGTCACTTAGATCACATTTTTTAATGTGTCTTGTATGTTTGAGTAGAGTTCCTCAGCAACTATGACGCAGAGAGATTCACTCACGGACTTCTCTGCTCCTTCAAAGCTGTGTTACCTGATTGTATTTTTGTAGTAATTTGAGTTTATTTGAATGATACAGTCTAAAGAGGACTGTGATGAACTGAATCAACCCAGAACAGAGTACAATACGTCTCTCTGTGATGCTGTCTTATCAACACCAGTCCCTGACCCTATCTCAATCTATGTGAGGCTCCCTAATATGTAGAAGGTCTTCTCTGTGTCCTGAGTGTTCCCAGTCAGAGGTTCACCAGCATTAGCTGGGGATTTTTTTCCACCCTGGGATCCTTCCAGTGGCTCCGCTGCTTCCAGGAAAACTAAATCAACCCCAGGAATGTCCACAGCAGGCTGGACAGGCACCAGAGAGACAGAGGAGAAAGAAAGAAAGGGAATAAAGACTGGAAAGAGATTGTTCACATTTTGAATTACTTTATTATAAATTAACAAGATGACAACAACAAAAGAAAACACATTTAATCTTGTAGTAAAGCAGCTGAAGTGAACCTTGTCTTGGCATTGTTTTTAAAGCAGTGTGGAACGGGTTAGTTTTTAATGAATGAACGTCAGTGAAAGATGAAGGACTAACAACTAGGTTAGAGGTTATATTTCCACCTGTAATAGTGGCAGGAACATTATGGGACAGCAGTGAAAGTAAATAGACATCACGCTAAGCAGATGCACATTACAACAAGATGCAGTATACTGTAGAGTACATTAGACACAAGACTTAGCACCATTACACTTCTAGAACCCAAAACACCGGATCCTACATGTCCCATAATGCAACTAACAGCATCTCCTCATCAGATCAAAGTGAGATCAGTTGTAAACAAATTCAGTTCAACTGAAAAGTCTTGGATCAAAATCTGTAAAGTTATTATGTCATTTCTTCAATCCTCACCTTTGTTTTGACAGTATGGGGGCGATGCTTTAAAGGATCGAAATCTGCTAAAACAAAACTGATCAAAATTGAATTCTTTCTATACCGGGTGTGTTTTTTCCCCAGGCAGCACTGCTCACCTTCACAGCTGGACTCTGGAGCATACTGGATTCCCTAAACCATATCATCATTTATCAGTGTACAAAACGTTCAGCAAGCAGCTTGTCATTATTAACCACTGCTGACGGCCTCACAGGTTAAAGTGACAAACGTCACTGGCAGCAGGTGGTTTCTTTAATGAAGATTCATTCTGTCAGTAACTTGATGGTTAAACTGCTCTCTGTAGCATGCGCCTGTATGAAGCCACTTGTGTTCTGGAGTTCCAGAAAATCCAGCGGAGTGATACGTCTCCCATCATGTTAGTTTTAGAAGCTGCATTCTTCCATTTATTCTTCCATTCATATCATTTCATATCATATCAATAACTGAATCAATAAACTTATTTATAATAATATACAATAATATAATAATATATATATAATATATAAGTAGCTCTTGAAAAGTAAGTAGAGTCAGATTAAGTAGGACCCAGCTGTTATTTCAGTGTGTAAGATACATAATGGTAAATGCTGATTAATTAAAATAATTATTCATCAGCAGAAACCTAGTATTAGGACTTGGATCAGGATCAGGGCCAAAAAAGCTGCAAGATGTCCCTGGTGTTGCTCACTCTCTGCATGTGTGAAATTACTGACCATCTGTCAAACCATCATTTCATCTGTTTCCATTCATTATACTAATAAGCAAAGATGACATCATACATCATCTGATGTCCGTCGTCCCATGCGTACAGTTTCTTGTCCAGCGGGCAGTAAGCCAGCTGCGAGGTGTGTGCGTGCATGTTTGTGAATGCCAGGCTCGGCACAGTGTGTGTAAGTGTGTGTGTGTCAAAGGCGTAAGTCACGTTGGCGTAGGGGCGCTCCATACTGTCCACAGCATAAAGCACGCCACAAACCAGGAAGCAGTTTCCATAGTGACCATGACGGAGACCTGTGCGAAAAGTGCGTACTGGTTGAAGATCCCGGGGATGGAGGTGAGTGAGCAGGATTACTTCCTGGTGGAATCCCTCTGTGTCCAGAGCGGGGTAGAGTAACCACAGGCCGGACTCATCAACAGCAAACTCCACCTGGAACCATAATAATCCACACACCGAATTCATTGCCTCTGTACCACTACTACAACTGCTACTCCTGCTACTACTAATACTGTTACTACAACTGGTGCTGCTGTACTGGTTCTACTACCACTGGTACTAGTATGGCTATTACTACTACTACTACTGCTAATATGGGTGCTACTACTACCTCTACTAAAAACTGTATATTTATAAAGCATCTTATTACTGCAATTCAGCCATTTCTGGTTTATCATTAATTTTGTCTGTTTGTATTTGACAGTATCCAAGTGTGGTTCTCATGTTTAGTATCAGTATGTCTGTACAGACACTGACACTAAACCAGAGATAAGTAAGTACATTTACTCAAGTATCCAAGTAATTGTACTTAAGTACAGTTTTGAAGTATGTGTACTTTAATGGAGTATTTTCTTTTCATGCTACTTTCACTCAACTACATACATTTACTTACTGGTTCCTTTTTGCAGAATTAGATTCTTCATTATATAAAAATCCCTATATGCTGATGTATCATCTTCCACTCACTATATAAGCTTGTTAAAATCAGCTCCACATTTACCAACTGCTGTTTTTATTCCACAGTCTGTAGGTAACAAAACATTTTAGTCACAATTTTTACCTTTGAGAACTTGTCAAACAAATCTGGACTAAACTTCTACATTTCTGTTTTTCACCAGCATCAAATTCTACATAGTTTAAAATACAGTTTACTTGGTGGAATACTTTTACTTTTGTACTTTAAGTGATATTTATAGCATGTACTTTACATTACTTTTACTTAGAAGAATTAAAGGCTTCTTCTATTTGTAGTGGAGTATTTTTCTGGGCAAGTACTTGCACTTTTACTTGAGTATTGAGTTTGTGTACTTTATACACCTCTGCAATAAACCTGTGCTCACTGTCGGCAACACAAAATGTAACCTGACACACTACACAGGTAGTTACTTACAGATTTCTGTCCATGCACAGATTTTAGCACTGATCTTACTTCAGTCTGTGTCCTGTGAGCTTGCTCCTCCAGTAAAGCATCATGCAGCGTGGTCCAGGCAGCTACATATCTGTGCCTCAGGTCATATCTGATGATGTCCCTGCTGAATGCACGGTTGTAGTAGAAAGCCCCGTTAAACACGACGTGGCCGGTTCCAGTAAAACTGTAAGGCAGCTTGTATGAATTACTTGCCTGACCTGAGCAGGAAGAAGACAGAAAACACACATGGACACACTGGTAAGATTCACAACAGAGTAATCTTTGATTGGCTCTTTCTCTAATATGTCAAGTTCTCTAAAAGTAGGTTTGTGCTTGGTTTATTTATAACACTGGTGCAATGGTGAAAAGTAAATGATGTGGAGAAGCTATTACTATATGAATATTAGGCCACTAAGCAACAGATATACATCTAGCATTAACCACATAAGCTACTGTTGGTTGTTGATGCTGTCAGCCTATTACAACAAATCTTGTGAACACTGAGTAAACTTTGGATTTTCACTACCAGATCAAGTGATGCTGACACACACTTTTCCACAGTTCAGGAAGTACAGTCAGGTGAGTTTATGTATATTTGATCAGCAACACAATTTTCATCATTTTGTTGGGGAGAAGTTTTTCTTCACAAGGGAAAGAATCCCTCTGTCATCCACAACAGTTGTTTGTTGTGGTCATCTAGGACTTTTGATGTTCCTGAGTTCATTAGTGTGTTATTTCTTTTAAGAAAAGAATAGTTGATTTGATCACACCATAGATATTAACTATCCCTTTGATGGATTTGATTTTTCAGTCTAACTATGCTTCTTCACTGACAGTGACAGCTCTGTGGACTCGACAGTTAATAACAACAGAATACAAATGCCAATGCAACACTTAAAATCAACTCTAAACCCTTTTGTCTTATTGGTAAATGAACTAGTTGCTAACCAATGAACTAGTGCACATGCCACATAAACATCTCCAGTTTGAGTCCAGATGGTGAGCCTTTCTGGCATGTCACACCCTCTCTCTCTCCATGTTTCCTGCCTGCCTCTTCACTGTCAAACTCTCAAATAAAGGAGAAAATGCCAAAACATTATCCAGGTATCAGGATTGCTTGATCTGGTGGTTAAATCGCGCGCAACACCCACATAATACATGGGTTTGGGAAGGTGGGTTTGGCAGGTAGACCTCTAACTGTAGAGTCATTGAGCAATGCTCAGTCTTTTTGCAAACTGTGTCTCATGTAGCATGTCCCCAGCTGCAGAAGGTGCTTTAAACTGTTACTACGGGACGTGTCTTATTGGGTTGGCCTGACTGGAAACGGCTCATGGCTTTACTCCCTTCGACACACACTCATGCACACACACCTGATTTGAAGGTGTCCATGTCTCGGAACTCTAGGAGGCTGCTGCCATAGTGACCATTGGTAAGGTAGATAACTTTGCCGTGGCCACGTGCATCTCTCATCCAGGCTCCATCACTCAGGCCATAAGAGTTGTGCTGGACCGGTTCAGAGATGCTGGCCACGGTGTCCTTACACACTGCTACAAGAACACATAGAGAGGGTGGATCAATTTGTGCTAAAATATATCCATTCACTAACTGGTCAACTACTAAACTACTGTATGTGTATCTATACCAGGCTTTTTGGTGGTCTTTGGTTGGTCCGCAGGGCTCTCCGTCCAGCTGAGTCGAATTTTGGGTTCTTTCCAAGTCGCAGCTGTGGGAGAGGCATCAACAGGTGGACCCATATTTATACTGGTATCTGAAGCTTTAGTGGTACCCTGAGTGACAGGAGTGCTTGGCTGAACAGTAGATCTGGCAGTTGTAAACTGTTGTTGGGATGTAGTTGTCTGTTTGGTTGTTGTTGGTTTTGGAGTTGTTGTAGGGGTTGATTCAGTTTGTTTCATGGTAGTAGCAGCTGGTTTGGTTGTAGTTGAGATTTGGTGAGTGGCAGTGGTGGGAGCTGCTGGTTGCTGTGTGGGTGCACGACCTGGATTCTGGATGGGGAAGACTGTGGTAGGTGAGTCAGAGATCAGTAAATCCACTGAAGTATCCACAGTTAGAGAAACTGTAAAAGACAGAAAATGAGATAAGAGAGGAGAGTGTAACACAAGAGTTGTTAGATTGTGATGTAAAAGTCATCAGAGTAGGTCAGACTTACTGTTCCTTCCTCTCCCTCTCTCGTCGTCTTTATAACTCTCTTCCTCTGCCTTGTAAAAGGTCACACCCCTGATGACCACACTGTTTTTCTCTTTGATTGGCTTTTGAGTTCCTGTCTTATTCCTGTTTGGCTGCTGTTGATGTTCCAGAGCATCTTGCTGTTGGTTCTTCTTCAGATGACCTTCATAATTCTTCTGCAACAGTACAAGCATTTGGGCTTTTCACATGAGAGAACAATGAATGGAGTTGCTCTTTGATTCTGATCTGTTACATTTTCAGTTGCTACCTGCTTGTTGGCGTAGGCAGATGCTCCACTTTTCTGTCCTGTGCGCTCCAGATCATTCACTTTCTTTTTTTTCTGCTGGGCCTTCTTTTCTTTTGCTTTTTCCTTCACATGTTCTTTCGCTCTCTCTGTGAGATTACGGGCGAAGGCCTGACATACACAGACAGGTGGACACAAAGGTCAATCATTAAATATAATAGTTACATTTAAAGCACAACCTAAATCCACTGCTGTTTTTTGTTGTGTCATGTTGTGGGCGTTGATTTTCATATCAGAAAAAGAACTGGTGAAGAGGGGGTGTAAACAGTGTCTCATGCACATGAAACATTTAGACACAACACATCAGCTCTAACACATCTTACAGTAGTAAAGTATCATGTGATAGTGTTCACTCTAGAACTGAATCAGTTATGGTCAAAGTCTCTTTACATTCTTTAAAGCACTTAAAGAACTTCAGGAGGGCCTGGACTGAGTGAATAAATGAAAGTCTGTCTTAAAACAGCAGTCATGCGCCCATAAAGACACTGATGGTAACACAGATCATAGGCCCTCATTTTTATTAATTATTAGAACATTTTCTTTGTCATATTTTTCACCTTTGAGAAGTTGTTTGCAGTTCACAGCACAGATAGGAAATACGTTCGTAATATATATTTTCTCCTTTCAAAATTTAGCTGGTGCATAGCTGGCAACGTTTGCTTTTTTATTACTAATAGCCCACGGGTCCATTTCTGAGTAGAAGAAACTAATGTCCAGAGAAGTCACTTTCTTAGTAGAATACTTGTACTTTTGTAGTTAAAGTAAACTTTAGACCATGTACTATAATTTAGCTTACATACAGAATTTGAAGCGGAAGGCTACTTTTAGTGGATAGTAGTAGATCCTGTTGTCTTTTGTCTACTGCTGGTGGTTGTGCTACACTTACTGGGAGCTGTGGTCTGCTTCTCCTCTCTGTTGTCTGCTGAGTTACTGCTGTTAGATGCTCACCTCTCTCATTTTCTCTTTTCCCTGTTTCTCTTGGATGTCTCATTTTTTTTCACATTGACCTACCGGCCCAATTTATGTAGCCAAAATCCACATGCTCCACCTTGGAGCCAACTTGTCATTTAGAGCATTTATTTGCAGAAAATGAAAAATACCAGAAAAGGTCCAGAGTTTTCAGACCTCAAATAATGCAAAAGAAAAACAAAACAAAACAAGTTTACACAACACATTACTAATGTTTTAACTTAGGAAGTGTTCAGAAATCAATATTTGATGGAATAACCCTGATTTGCAATCACAGCTTTCATGCAGTGGTCTCTTAATTTTTTCCAGAGCTGTAGATGAAATCTTTTTCTGAGCAGAACAAATATATTCATTTGTGGATTTAGCCCCCACATCACTTTCATTGAAAGGGTTTGGAAAGTGACTTTTTCGTGGCCAGAAGAAACAGGAACAATGATTACAGCAAGTAGGACCTCTTTTTTAAGTGTTCATATTGTTTTAATGTGAACCTAACCTTTAACTCTACTGACTGAATATTAACAATAATGAAAGAAGTGTACCTATTGTGTGAGTGAAGCTTAAAGAAGTTCATATCTAGTTCATCTGCCTTCAACAGACTTTCTAAAATACTTTTTGGGCATCTATGACAACCACGACAATAGTATGGAGAAATTAGGGTAAAAAGATGGGAACATTCCCTTTGTGCAAGACAATAATGTACAAACCAGAATTGTACTCTGGTTTGCAAGGGGACGCAAGGATGTCTGAGGAAACTAACCAAAACAAAAACACCTGCTATCTATTTATGCACATGCATACACGACCACTGCAATATTACTAAAGGCAATGTAGAAAAATCTATCCAAATTTTTAAAAACGCTCATCTTCTATTATCTAGATTATGGCCATAGTGACAGTAACAGGACACTTTTTAGTGACTAAATCAGACAGCAGGATTGAAAGTGAGGAGAACATAGATAGCCAATGGAAATTACAGCCTTGACAGTGTGGTATACTGTGCACATTTGTGTGCATGTGTGTTTGTGTGTGCGCATCCTCACTTTTTCCATATTATCCATCCTGGTCAGCAGTTTGGTGGTGACAGAGTGGAGCTTCAACAAGTCCATTCCATATAGAGAGCCCTCCAACAAGTCGAGGATCATCGCCAGCTTGACAGACAGTTACGTGATGATAAATGACACAGAGAGATAAAAGACAAAGACAGTTGATTGCTGACAACATCTTCACTCTGTAAACAGCTGCAAGAAATATGTCCTCGATACACAACAGAAAAACAGTGAAAGTGACTAAGCTTCCCCATTGCCTGTTTCTACCTTAATATCATCCTTGCTGGCCTCCTGCAGCTTTTTAAACCTGTACTCTCCTTCACAGGGGTTGACAGCCGAAGATGGAGCCATGCACACGCACTTCTTGCAGTCTGTTCCCTTGGTGACCGTCTCCACGGTGTAAAAGTCATCGGACAGTGAAGTCGGGTTGCTGTTTTGGATATGGCTGCAGTCAGAGCGTTTGATTGGTCGTACAACACAGCGGCACATGCAGTCGGACCCAGATGACACAGTCTTTACTTTGTCATAGTCACCCAGCAACTGAAAGAACAATGAAGATTATTTTTCCTTTTTCAACTTAGGTTACTCAAATGGAATTCAGCTTTATGCAAACAATACAATATGATACTGTATGTTAGTCTGTACTGTATTAGTCAGAAACTGATGAAGGAGAACTAGGAGTTGCAGCATGTGTGATGATTTGCAGGCTACAGCTGTGGTGAGCTGCATGGGAAGAAAATAGCTACAGGCATTTACAAACATGCACTTTTTGGTTTGGAGCATATTACATAACCAACCGCCACATGGATGCAAAGAGTTGCCATGGTGCACACACACACACACACACACACACACACACACACACATAACTCTGGGTCTGATTTAGCATGTCATTTAAGCAGTACTTTCAATCTGTGCAGCTGGGCTTGTGTTTAGGTTTAGGAAGTAAAAACTGCAGGAGATTTTCCTTTGCAAATGTGACTAAGTGATTTTCTAATTATCTATTCTCATTTACAGGCTGGATATGAGACTGTGGTTTACTTCATTTTACTTGATGAAGTGGATTAAAATGTTAGTATCTTCTGTGATGTGACCTGACACAAATTGAGATCAAATAAATTCTTGCTTAACTGAGGAAACTGCATATAATTTACTTTAAAATTAAAAACAGTGGCAATTTCTGGCTTAGTGTGTAGTATATGCCTCTTTCTATTCACTAAAATAGGATATGTGGAGTATTTCATACTGTGTGGGGCAGCTGTACACACTCTCCTTAAAACGAGGTTTTTGTTCATGAGGTTTGGCGACAAACCAATTAAGGCGCACACTGTAACGTTGCTCACCTGGCTGATGATGTTCTCTTGATTGTCCAGCTCATCCTCCAGAGACTCGGCGACGGGCTGCTCAACTTTCCCCAGCGCGCCCACAACAGGATCATCCTTGTCCGGTTTACCGAGTTCAGCCGCTTCGGTCGGAAGCATCTTCTCTCGCGACAGCTCTGTGCTTCTGTCCGCCTCAGGAGCGTCAAGTCCACTTACAGCACAACAGAAAAACAGCAGGGAAACTATGCGCCACATTTTCCCAAAGAACCAGAAGAGCACCCGGTGAACCAACCAGTGTCAGTGATAGAGGTAATTATCAGGTAGTTGTAGCCCGAAATGACCAGGCAGCTTCAGTGTCTAAATGACCAAACGCAGTTCTTGGAACCGGGGGAACGCGT
The DNA here is from genome assembly GCA_032362345.1 of Sandelia bainsii. Taxonomy (NCBI): domain Eukaryota; kingdom Metazoa; phylum Chordata; class Actinopteri; order Anabantiformes; family Anabantidae; genus Sandelia; species Sandelia bainsii. The sequence continues at coordinate 518,399 of JAUMHL010000010.1, forward strand.
GTCCGAGTTCAGCCTGAACGAACAAACGCAAACGTAACTCAGCGTTCCGTTACTTCGGACAAAATGTGTCATTAAGTGAAAACACAGGATGTGAAGCATCGGTCGTCGGTAATTACAATTTCACGTAGAAAAAAAACGGTAATTCGGCACCATGTGACGTGTCTGTCGGTGAGTTAAACTAAACTGTACCGGGACGGAGAGCGCGAGTGCAGGAGAGGGAAGGGCGGGAACAGCGTGACACAAAGGTTAATGTCAGTGGTCTGACACGGGAATGATAAATAGATTGATTTCTTTTTCTGTATTCTGATATTATAGTGTAATAAATTACTTTATTTAGCAGGTAAAGTCTGCATTTAAAGCCTTTAAATAATCACAGAACACAGTAGTACAGAATATTAAAGCTCATAATTAAATAGTTCACAGTGACAGATGCAAATAATAAATAGGGTTGAGGGTTACAGGGATTTACCGTATGTTAGTAAGTCTACCAGGATATATTAAAGGGCGACTGCACAGATTTTTAAGTTATACCTGTATGTATGGTAAATCCCACTGCCTTCCCTATATTAAAATATCTCTTTGCTTAGAGAACAGGGAGGACAATTTAACAACTGTAATGATAATTTTGTTAAACGTTAAGGAACTTTTAAATGAAAAATAAGTACTGCTTGTGACCTTTTTTAGGTCCGGCTTTTTGGGTGAATTTAAACTGAGCTTTGCTCAGCTATAAATTAGGCTGCTTTGAAAAGTAACACTCTTTACCTTACTGAACTGAAATCAGTCAGAGTGAAGTGGGTTGAAAAACATTTGCAAACAGCACAGACTGTTCCATTTTTCATTTTTTAATGTTTCAGAATGTCATTCAAAGTATTGTTTTTTTATATTATCACGCGTGTATAGAAAAATATTAATGAAGTAATTGTTTTCCAGTAAAATGAGAGATTTAGCAGGTGTGTTGAACAATTTATCAAGGCACTGTATGTATGTCACATTCTCATTAGGGGCTGAGCACCCCTAAAGGTCTGAGCCTAGAATCGCCCCTGATGTTTTACAGTGTTTCAGAGTCAGAGCAGAAGACATGTGACCTGGTTTTATTGAAATTTGATTATATTTCAACTTTCACACAGTTTATGAGGATGCTGTGCTCACTTGAAGGATTATTTACACCACAGACAACAATAAAGGCTTTCAAATGTCTCTGTCACAA
>JAUMHL010000010.1:519705-534180 GCA_032362345.1 Sandelia bainsii
ATTTATGTAGCCTCTGACTTTTTATTGTCTACACAAATAATAGTTATTCATTTGTTTATAAAAGATGCATGTGTTATACAGAGAAAAACTGCATTCTTTATGACTTTTGAGGACCTGCAGAAATGCATTATTAATAATTAAGTGGACATGTAGGTGAAGGGAACAGAGGTGATGAGGAGTTGTGTAGGTATGGTGTTAAGGATAGAAATGCAGGACAGATGATAGTGGATTTAGCTAAAAGGATGAAAATGGCTGTGGTTAACATGTACTTCAAGAAGAGGGAGGAACATAGGGTGATCTATAAGAGTGGAGGAAGGTGTATGGAGGTGGACTACATCTTATGCAGAAGGTGCAATCTGAAAGAGATCGGAGACTGTAAGGTGGTGTCAGGGGAGAATGTAGCTAGGCAGCATCAGGTGGTAGTCTGTAGGATGAATTTGGACATTAAGGCAAAGAAGTGAGTGAAGGCAGAGGCAAGAATTAAATGGTGGAAGTTGAGGAAGGAAGAATGTTGTGCAGAGTTCAGGCACTGGGTAGAGTACAGCTGAAGTGGTGAGGGAAATTGGCAAGAAAGTGTGGTAAAGAGAAAAGATGACAGGGAGACTTGGTGGTTGAATGAGGAAGTACAGAAAAGTATTCAAAAGAAGAGGTTAGCAAGGAAAAAGTGGGATAGCCAGGGAGATTAAGGAAATAGACAGGAGTTTTGGGAGGCCAGGGATACGGCAAAGAGAGAGGTGGCAAAGGCAAAAGAAAAGGCTTATAGTGAGTTGTATGTGAGGCTCGACTCTAAGGAAGGAGAAAAGGACTTGTATCGATTGGCTAGGCAGAGAGATCAAGCTGGGAAGGATGTGCAGCAGAGTGATTAAGGACAGAAATGGAGATTTACTAACAAGTCAGAGAATAAGAGAGTGTGCTGAGAAGATGGGAGTACTTTGAGGAGCTGATGAATGTACAATGAGAGAGAGAAGATGACAGATGGAGGAGAGCTAGTGAATCAGGAAGTGCAGAGGATCAGTAAGGAGGAAGTGAGAGCAGGTATGAAGCAGATGAAGACTGGAAAGGCAGTTGGTCCAGATGACATACCTGTGGAGGTATGGAAATGTCTAGGGGAGAGGGCAGTGGACTTTGTGACCAGATATTTAGCAAAGGAGGACATGCAGACGGTTGGTGTGACAGAGCAGGATTCTAGGGATAAGGTGAGATGGAGGCAGATGATCTGCTGTGGCGACCCCTAAAGGGACCAGCTGAAAGAAGAAGACTGTATAGAGTACTTTCACTCCATTATATTTATTTGTTAATTATTGTTACTAGTCACAATTTGATTAATAATACAAAATACAGTATAATGCAATAACTCTATTATGATTGTTATTTATTGTTAGATCCCATGTGTGTCATCATCAAAAGGTAGCAAAAAAGTCCTAAACAAAAAGTTAGTTAAGTTTATCTAACTATTAAGTAAGATAAACTTAACTGAGTTTTGTTCAGCTTGCAGAACTCAGTTGCAGCCTTTTGTTTAGGTTTCTTTTTTTTGAGTGCATGTTTACCAGCTGCAACATTAAAGTGATGAACATGATAAAGCATCACTAGTTATACGTCAGTAATATCATTTTCACTGATGCGAAATGAGCCATTCTCCATATAGTAGTTTCAGTAAAAGTGAGCTTCTAGTCCCTATTGTTGAGTTAAGCTCTTTTGGTGAGAGAGCCCCCTGCAGGATGTTTGTGGTTATGAATGACACTGTGACAGTGTTGAACACAACTCGACTATCATTTTTACTGATGTCTCATGTTTAACAGTTTACAGTAAAAAATAAATAGAATACAAAATACATTCGTTATGTTAAAATATCCCTGACAACAGACAAAAATGATTATCGTCACAGCAAAGAAGTTCTCAGGTCTAACTTGTCTTTATGTGAAGTTTGGATCTCATCTTATCAGATGCTACATTTTCTTTCCACAGTTCAAAAACATGTGAGTTAGGTTAAGCAATAGACTAGTGACCTGCCCCTCATGACCCTCTACAGGATAAAGCTATAGATAATGGATGGATGGATAAATGACACCCAGGCATCTTTTGCAGTGCAGTGCTTCTTCTACATTGTAAGTCTCAGTCTCTACTGCCTATATGTGTGACTACTCTCTATTTATGACTTTGTGTGTGTGTGTGTGCTTGTCCACAAGACAAATTCCTTGTATATGAAAAACTACTTGGCAATAAACCCATTTATGGTTTTGCAACTAATTTACCCTACCTTTAGGGGGAGACCCGTGGTTCAAATAATAACTTTATTTTTCCTAACCTAATTTTTTAAACAGTTTTTGTTATTATCATTAGTAGTAGTAGTAGTAGTAGTAGTAGTAGTGGCTGTAGAAGTAGTAGTAATAGTAGTAGCGTACGTTTTACTTGTCTAAAGTAAAGGCACTCGTGCTGAATGACCGCTTTCAATAGAAGTTATATGTTATATATATGCTCTTGCTCGATGCTTTGAAGTTTTAATGACACATTTAATCAGTGAACATATTCAACGACCTGAACTACATGGATGGTTCCAAAAAAGGTGCATTTTGCATTAACACATTGTTTGAGATCAGGTCAGATTGCTCAGTGTATGCTCAGTCTTCTGTCAAATTTGATTTCGTCTTGCTCTGACGTCATGTAAACATAGGCAGTGATGACCTCATGATATCAAGGCAGCTGCAGATTATGGCAAGTAAGTGGAATGGCGTTGGACCATACCTGTTGAGGTCAGTTGGTAAAGGGGGCAGACACTGGAGTCCAGTGAGCAGTGGCGGCCCGTCAATAGAGGGCGCTGGGGCCTGCTGTCTCGCATGAAGAAAAAAAAGAAGATAGGAATCACATAAAATAATTTTACAAAACGTGAAAATTTAAATAAACGACCTATACATTATACAGTCCATGAGTGAAGTGTATAATCTGTATTTAAGTGTAGTTTAAAAATGTTCTCTCACTCTTTTACCGCAATGGTCGTGTGACGTATTTCCTGTTTGGGGTGCAAAAATCTTTACCATAGACCTACGCTAGTGCATGTGCACTGGAACCCCCTCCAATACAAAGTATAGGAGAACCTTGGGGCGCAAAATTTGGCGCCCAAACCCTGCCCACAAGACTGACGTCTCAGCTCCAGACCCGGAAATTCAAACGGAAATTCACAGCGGAGCTTGCGTTTTGTTTACAGTCAGCTGGAGGAGCAGTTTTTTTGTCATGGATAAAACAAATTCAGTTGCTGAAAACGGAACCGTTCCACAGAAGAACCCCACAGGAAAAGCTTCTGAGCAGCCGGACATCAAACAACAAACACAAGACAGAGGGAGAAATTACACTCTACACACTTTTTTTCTCCAGAAACTGGTATGAGAAGAAGTCCTGGCTAACTGTCTGTGCTGAGACCGGAGTTTTGTTTGGTTTCACCTGCCTCCTCTGTCAGCTGCCAGGAACAGAAAGAGTCTGGATTCAGACAGGTGTTACGGATTTAATACATTTTCCTGATAAAGTGAAGCATGAACAGACTAGGAGCTACATGGAAAATGCTGTGTGTCTTACAATGTTCGGTAATGTGAATATCGCTACGCAGCTTAGTGAAAGCTACAGGATAGGACATAATGAGATGACATAATGAGGAGGGGGACAAAAACAGACACATTTTGTCTAAGATAATAGACTGCATTAAATTCTGTGGTGCGTTTGAGCTCGTAATCCTGGCATTTTCATGGGGCTGGTGGACTTTGTTGGATCCCTGCATGCAGCAGTATCTGCAGACTTACTGTGTTTAAGGGGACATGTAAGACAGTGCAGAATGAGCTCCTTGACTGTATGTTCTCAGTTGAAGCAGAGACGGGCGAAATTTACTTATAAATTGTAAATGACTGAAAACACATGTGTTTCACATGTATTTTTCTACGTTAATTTAATCTTTTAAAGTAATGTGATGCATAAGAACGGTGCTTTGGTTTATACTAGTGGTGATATGTGGTTAGAGCGCATCTGAAAACTGACTTGCAAAAGTGCGCCCCCCAAAAAAATTATTTCACCAGCCGCCAGTGGCAAGGACACGATGGTCGGATGATCAGAATCAGCATACTTTATTAATTCCCTAGGGAAATTAAGTGGTCACACAGTTGCTCCGTGACAATAAGAACAAGTTATAGTGAAGGAGAAAAAAAATAAAATATATTTTTTAATTATTTTATTTTATACATGAATAAAGATTATTAATTACACTTCTTCTACTATGGCATGACAAATACTCTCAACACACATTCAAATAAATGTAATAAACCGTTGCTGTTGGCCCAACTACATTAACTCCTGTGTATGTAAAGATCCCTAAATGTTGAAGAGGTCATGCAGATGTTACACCACCAGCTCAGTCAGTGGAGGCAGATCATTGTCACGGCTCAAGAAGAATTAGGCTAAATCAGGCCTCCCATACTGTTCTATCTTCGTGTCTACCAGCAGATCGTCCTACGAGGACAGTTGTGACATTTGTTTGTTGCTGCTGTAACAAGATTCACCTCGTGTTTTAACAGTCCCGCCCCGCTTACCACACAGTTCTCTGCGAGGAAATGGGCTGAGCAAAAGCCCGCTTGACACATCAGAGCAGCTCATTTAGTTGACACGTATTACGCACAGGTTTCCTGTGTGCACACATTCAAACAATAATAAAAAAAATCTAAAATTGTTGCTTTAGTTAGAGACATCTGAGAAGAAGGGAAATAGATCCATTATGGGAGCATCTTCTTCTGGCTTGTTGGATGAGGCCAAAATCTGCCACATTAAAGGTAAAACTACATTTACATTCTTCTTTGCAATGTGCAGTTGTGCCCACTTCTTGTGAATACGTGTTTTCCACTGGCAAAAGAGAAAAAATACAGAGGAAGAAAGAGAAATTTCTAATAAAAAAGAAATAATGGAAGCTGTAGGGGTGTTGGCAGGGGTCATAGTGGTACTTGTAGTCATAGTAGCCTTAGTAGTGGTGCTTGTTGCAATAGCAGACGTTGCAGTAATGTGACAGCTACAGTGGCTGTGGTGTTATTGTAGACATCAGTTGTATAGTAAAAACTAAATTAATCGTTTCCCTTTTAGCTTGGCATTATACCTTTCATCACACCATTCCCATGTGATTGTGTTAGTTAATCACTTAATGTCATATACACATGATAACCACTGTTCAGGCTGGTTGACTCTTCACTGTGTATCTGCTCTTCAAGTTAAAACTACACAGTTTTGGTACTTAAAGGCCACATCATGTGCAATAATTCAACAGGCCTGCATGTGTGTAGTGTAAAGTGCTCATATGTGGCATAAAAACTCCTGTATCTAATTCAGTCTAATGTAAAAAGTGTTAGTTTGATCATTTTAAAGGCTGTAGTTATTAGCTGGTGCTACATTCTACTGGAAAGTCTTTCTATGTGCATGAGGGAGATAGAACTATTAGGTTGCCATTTATTAAATAGGTTTCAGCATGAGCTAGACAGGAAACAAGAGGGGGGCATGCAACAAGGTCTGGGGAAATTGCGGTTATATGGTATGGTAGTTGCAGCTGCCACCAGGATGAATTATATGCCTTTTTATTTTAAATGGGATGCTGACATAAAAAAGGAAATTGTCATTTAAAGTTTAGGCACTAATACAAATGTGTTGGCGTTTTCATGATGTGAGGAGTTACAAGTTTTAACCACAAAAACCCTTTTTCGACCCTTATTTCGACGTGTGCATTCCCATACACGCTATCAGCAAGGTCACATCCTGTCACTAATCTCCACAGAAAACGACACTGCAATTATATCCATTTCCAACTATTACATGATCATGGGTTGTTTGATCTGTGTGTGTGAGTGTGTGTGTGTGTTACACACACAGAGAGACCTAAAGAATATGTGATAATGGTCATGCAGTTGTAAACAAATGATAAGAAGATTATGACATCAAGAGCCTCTAGTGAAGACAATACAACAGTCCATCTCTATCTATCGAAAGACATTTGACTTTGACAAAATTCATTATACGCAGCTTTAAACATGTTAATAAGTATGAATTTTACTGTCCTAAACCATAAAATGAGCTAAATTCAGATCTTCAGTGACATCACACCAACAAAGTGTGACTCTGTGTGTAGTTATTCAGGATTTGCTTTTCATATGACTTCATCACATAATTAATTTGTGTGCATTTTGTTCCTTGATCAGCTTTATTGTGTTGTACTGACAGACGTATCTATTATTTGTTTGCTTTATTTACATCAATGAGAGAGGTACAGTATCTGCATCTTTAGCTGCACTATGTGCACCAGTTAGTTGCTAACACTGTAATTTACCGCTGAACAGTAGAAAAAAGTTGACTTACTAGACAATTTTCTGCAAAAAATTATCATAGCTAGTTTCACATGTTAGTTATTTAATCTATTGTTAATCTAACAGTATTGGTTTTTGCAGCTTAGTTTAATCAAAGCTAAATCTAACACTCACTATGTACATGTGGTTTCCTGTAATAAATAGCATCTGTAAGTTGGTTCATTCAGTTATGATATTTTTAAAGGGGTCAGGCAAGTACAGATACATAAAGTATTTTTTTTTAAATGTGCATATGGTTCTGTGTCTTCAGGTCTTGTCGACAGCACATTCCAGAGCTTCAGTGCGTTTTACCGCCAGCAGTACTCTTCGGCCTACTTTGGACACTTATACCAGGAGGTGGAGCCTAAGAAAGAAGGGAAGGGCCTGTTGCTCACGCATAGGGTAGGAGCAGAACCTGTCAATCAGTCCATCAGTCAGTACATATTGATACTGGGTGCACCTGGACAATCTGTGCAAATATTTTAAGACAATAGAAGTTCAGTTTTTGTGTATGTGTGTGTGTGTGCAGCCTCAGTATGCTCCAGAGGAGGTACTTTACCAAGGCAATGTTAAGTTCTCCTGCTGGGACGAGCAGGGAAAGAAAAGCAGAGAGAAATACATTGTCCTGAGAAGAAATTACAAAGTGGAGATACATGAAAACACAGAGGTAACACTTCCACATCAACATTTTTAAACACAAAGCAGTACATTCATTATCTAAATGTTATGTTTATGTAATGTGAGACATTGTTTTTTTAGTTAGAGTTATTTTTATACATTAAAAGCAGTGCATTACAGTGCAATAAAAAGCTTGCACACAAAAGCATTCAAAAAATAAGAGATACACTTGGACAAAAAAACCCTTCATATGTGACTGCATGTATACACACATAGCTGTTTGCCTATAATCCTGGATGACTGCTTGAAAGTTCTGAGACACATAAGTAAGCTCTGCTGTAAGAATGTTTTCTGTTTCCAGGACAGATCTGTATTCCAGCAGAACTTGACATGTGTACCTTTAGTAGTTAAAGCAGAGTGTTAGACATTGTGCTTATTAATTTGTTTCTTTGGTTTTATATACGTTCACTAGTGGTTATTTTTCTTTTACCACATTTCCCGCTCTGTAGAGAATGTGAAGTTGACGTCACGCCATGATGAATTTTTATTTACGGGCCCCAGTTTGTGAGAATCACACTGCCTTTCTGATGCAGTTTATTTGTGAATTAGCAATTCTTACATCTACCCTATTCAAGGTTTAGGATTTATAGCTTTTAAAGTAACTCTAAGTGCATGCACTCAGTCCAAAAGCGAGAATTTGCAATGTCCAGACAGTGGGGATTTTTAATTCGGTCATATGAATCTTAAGTATGTTTGTCTATATACCATTGCTTGGTTTTGCAATCCCTTTGGTCCCTTTATCTTTTTCTTCCTTCCTCATCCCTTCTCTTCTCTATCAGATCTGAATGATTTAAACAATTTTGTAGCCAAACAAAAATATGCAGGTAACCCCTGGTAACCACTGTAGCGACCACAGGTGTATTTATAGGTAGGTTTATTTGGCCGATAGGACTATATTGGATCTAGGTAAGCAGGTATATTATCACATAAGTAAATTTTTACTAATGTCTAAAAGCATTTGATTATTATTCATGTCAGTGTAATTGGCCTGTAATCTATTAGATATGTTACTGGTGTTTTCCTGGGTACAATTATTAGTAGGAAGTGATTTCAGTGAATGTGAATTCAATCAGGGCCTTCAGCTTTTTGAAATCTGACATATCTTAAATATTTCTCTGCCCCCCTCTCCATAACACTTTTGTGTATTTTCAAACCACGTGTAGACTTTCAATCGTGGACATGCAGCTAAGTTGGTCCTCCAGCCAGCGGGGGGCAGTGTGCTGACTACAGAGGAGGAGTCCAGAGCTTACCTGGAGAAAACCTGTGCTGGAATACTCAACGGTAGTGTTAGCTTATTCCTATATACCTGAGTGACCACTTTGTTCAACATGTGCTGTTTGTTTATTGGTATTACATGAAAGGAATTTGAATTCGGAAACCTTTGGAAAGTGCACACAAAATGTTTTTCTTTTGTTATAGAACTAATTCGAGATAATACTGTCACGCTCACATCTGTAACAGTCATGTCTCCATCCTGGTGTGTTTAGGAGTGAAAGAGGATTCTTCTTCGGTGGTGTCATCTCCAGATGTTTTTGCTGTATATCTGCACCTGCCTTACACAGGCCACACCTGCTTCCTGTTCCAAAAGGAAGAGGAACGAGATCACTTCCTCTCTGCTCTTGAGACCTGCATAAGACACCAGAACCTTGGTAAAACACTCACATGGACATTTTTCTCTGTGGCCAAGTTTAACAAGTCAGTGCTGTCTCTGTGTTTGAAGTATGCAGTCTATTCTGTTCAGTAGACTTTAAAGTGATAACCTGCTGTGGTGGTGAGTGTGTGGTGTGGTGCTCAGCAGTACTAGCAGTACTGTCACACAGTGCAAGGTGTAGCCAAAAATTAGGACTTAGTCACATCTCGAAAAACAACCCATATCAACATCTCTGCTGACTTTTCCAAGAATGAGATGATAAGATTGTGCATTGAAAAAGAGACTACATAACTTTCAAACTTCCTCTAACATGTGAGTTCCTAAGAAATTAAATGTCTAATTGCGTAATTCAATACACGCAAGGGTTTTGCAGTCTTTGGTAAAGCCAGTAGCTAACGCTTGTTAACATGATCAGTTTGGGTGATATTTTTGAGTAACTGACATTTTTGAATCAAGAAGAAGACTTTTTTTTACAGTTAATAACTGAACTGATAAAGGCACTTGCCTCGTGAATCAGAAGGTCAAACAAAATACTGTATACTCTAACTCCACTCGACCAGTGTCACTATCATAGTGTCAGTGCCAGTATATACAGAATTATAAGCAAACAGTTGACAGTGGACGAGCAGAAGAACTTGACTGATCCAAAAAATGATCCAATCCGTGGATACCATTATCCAAAACCGTGATACTATCCGAACTGTTACTTTTTGGATTGTTTATAGCACTCACATTTTAGCATAGATAAGAATGTGCCACATATAGGCAATTTCCATGATTTCATCTAAAAAGTAAAACAAGAAGAACCCATTACTCAGGCTGTGTAATGCTGATTTCAAGTCACTCAGGAGAATGTTGTAGTGAACGATGAGAAACTTTTCTGATGAGAAAATTTCTTTCATCAAAAGGTGGTTAAAAAACAAATCATTACTAAAGTGAAGTGGTGTTTATAATTCAAAAAGGCTCTGAAACTTATTTAAACCTGCTGCAGCAGAGAGCTCTTTCTACTTGGATGTATTGCAGCTTGTCACTTGTGGGGACCGTTGCCCTGGTGACAGATAAAAATATTAATGCTGTTGACTTCCTGTGTGGTTAGCTAGGATACAAACCCAACACAAGCCCTTTACTTGAGGTTGCAGAAACACGGCACAAGCGTGGTGACAGGAAACAACGCACTGTTGGGCAGCAGTGACTACGTATTTCACTTTAGACACTTTGTGGAGGCGCAGCACAGCGTGTTCGAATTAATCCTAAAGTAATATCTGACTTTTGTTGTCCCACTTCACTTTACTCCTTATTGGATATTTGAATTATTTGACTGAATAAAAAAGTAAGGAGGGAAAACTTCCACAAAATATCATATTTTTCTGATCCACGCTGTTGAATAGTTCCATCCAAAGACATTTAGCATGTGTGGAATTTCTTAAAAGTGATTTTCCTTCATACATTATTTAACTAAATAATGCATTGCTATAATTTAGCATACCACATAATGGTTGAAATAACTGTGTAATATGAGCTCATACTTGCTCATAGTGAAAAACCAGAATCTTTCATCTTTCAGCTCATTGATTTAGTTTTACAAACCACAACTTAACTGTTCTAATTCAGTCTCATCTCCCTCGCTTGCAGCAACATTTCATTACAGTATAGGTCTCAACACAAAACAGCAGGGGACACCCCCTTTTGCCACCCCATGTAAATCTTTCCAGATCCGCCACTGGCACAGACAGTGATAGTGTCCGGCTGCAGAACGCAAGTGACTCTAAAAATTATTAATCTGAAATTTTTGAATATTTCTTTAGTAGAAACATGCCGTAAAACGTAACTTGTCGTGGTGCTGTTGACAAGGGTCTAAAGGTTTTAAAAGCCTGATTTCTGCTTGATCAGTAACTTTGCAGCTCTTCTTTACTGTGATGTGATAGTGACTACTACCTGACGAGCTCTGCAGAGTGTGGCAGCTGGTAGAGGAGCATAGCGGAGCATGGAGAAGGAAGGCTGGGTGGAGCAGGGTTGATTTGGGGTCTCATAATACTACCAGCTTAAGTCGCTTATTGTAGCTGTAATACGGCTTAAATGATTTAATTGTCAGGAGTTTGAGATGCTGTGTACAATAAGAACTGGTGTATTATAGCAAGATGTCGTTTATTCAAATAGATTTAGTGATGGTGCAATGAGGTAATTTCCTGTTGCATGGTGAAAACATTTGACACCTTTAAACCTGAAACTTCAAATGCAAACTGTAAAGGAAATTATGTCACAAGACGTAAAACACTGGAGCCATCACATCACATGTCAGTGACATCAGCAGGGAAATGACTTCACGCAGTTTTTATCTGCATCAGCATGATTAATACTGATGGTGTTGGTGATAAAGGGAAGTGTGTTCAGCATTATAGGAGCTTTCTGTTCCTCTAAGTTCTGCCATCAATTTACTGAGAAAAGAAAGGCCAAAAGCTATATGAGGAACTGTTAGAAATAATGGGACACGACAAAAAAGCAGAAAATGGCAATGTTAAAATTAGAAATATGAAACCTAAAATCTAGAAACACAGTAACACTGGCATTTTTAACTATCAAGACCAAGCAGGAGAAATCAGAGTGACAGGTGTGAAGTGAAAACTGTAAGTGGTTCCTGCTGAGGGCATAAATCTTTAACCATCAGCTCACAAACATATATATTGTTATTCATACATTCTTTTTCTATATTTTGTATTTTTGGAGTATTTTTATTTATGCTTTATCAGAGTGCTGACAGTAGAAAGATGACAGCCCCAGGGGGGATCTGGGCCTGTGGGGAGCAGGATCATGTGTGTGGTACTGAGTCAAAACAAAACTATGTTTGTGTGTGTGTGTGGATCACACAGTGCAAATGCATGGTTATTGATGTTTTTTAGAAGTTCTTGGGTAACGATGGGGCTCTACAACACACACACACACACAGGATTTGTTGACAGAGAAATAAAAATAGTCTACAGCTTTATGCTTTAAAGCCACAAAAACCATCTGATGCAATTAATCTTTGAAGAAATGGCAACAGGAATAGAAATGTGTACAATTTAATATGATCTCAAACAAAGGGCCTACAATGAAATATTTGATACATTTTCTAATGACGAATGAACAATGTCCTTGGGCTATCCAATCTAATAAGAATTTTAATGAATCAATCATTTATCAATTAGCGCTTCTTACTATGGGAGCTTTCGGTTCCTCTGGGCTCCTGAGACTACATCTTGTCAAATATGTTCTGAAGACCAAGTTCCACAGAAGGGAAGCTGAATTTTACAGCATCATTTCCACTAACTAAACAAGTCCACCCTCCTGCAGACCCCTGGTGTAATTCTACCTACGAGAGTCAGGCGTACATCCGAGCCCTCCAACTCTATCAACAGGACAAAGGATGCTATGAAACCTGGGAAAGGCTGCTGGGCACCGAGGAGCAGGTCAGCAAACACACACTTGAACTTTATATCCGTCTGTGGTGCTATGTTCACTTGCTTAACCAATTGTGTGTTTGCACGTGCAGGTGCTGGCCTGTCAGGTGATGGAGGAAGTGTTGCCATGGTTACAGAGTCAGCTTCAGCCGACAGTGAAGGGCAAGAAGACAGAAAGAATACGACAGTGGTTGGCAGTGAGTTCAACTTCTACACTAGTACAGTCTGAGAGGGTGTTCTCCAGCTCACAGTGCATCATCTGTCATGTGACACACATCTGTTGACTGACATCAGGGGCCAAGTACCAACAATATATTAGGACAAAATGTCTTTTCATTTTGGGTTAATTTAACTTTATCTCTACTGCAGTTCAGAGAGAAATGTGGTTTTATTCCACTACATTTATTCCATTACCTTTGGTTACTAGTTACCTGTTGCAGATATAGATTCTTAAAAAATAGAGTCAGCTACTAAATTCTGATGTATTATTATGGATCAACCAACTGTCAGAAGATTAAAATCAGCTCCATCTGTCTTCCACACCTATTCACTAGGTATCAGACACCTTTGACCCTTATTTTTTATTTATAACTATAGATTTTGTTTACCACAATGTTCACACATCAAATTCAACACTATTTAAAACACATTATTTTCTGAGTGTACTTTTGTATTTTAAGTAAATTTTAGATAAATTTTTTAGGCACATACTTGCACTTGTACTTAAATAGCACTGACTGAGAATTCGAAGTGATGGAGGTTTGCAGGTACGTGTGACAAATTAATGGTACAGGCTCTTTAAATAGCCACAAGTGTGTGATAACAGTTTCGGGTATTTTTGGAGAACCTTACCACAGCCCTGTGATCACTAAAGAAGGCTTTGTGCCTGCTGTTCTTCACATTGTCTTTATAAATCTGAAATCAAAATGTGGATTCATATTTTTACCTATTTAGTCAGGAATCTAACCTCAGGTGTCCAGAAACACAACTTGTATATGTGGCAAAACTTGTGTTCACAGCTTGTTACATTAAACCAAAGGTCCCGAAAAACTATTATTGCAAGTTTAAAAGATTACAACTTTATGCTTTATTAATGCTGGTAATAGTTGTAACTTTTGTGCGTTTCAAATGTGAGGCGTTGCTTTTTGTGATGTTTATCAAAGACTCTTTAGTCCTCCTAGTTCTGATTTTTGATCTTATTACTTCTGTTTCTCCCAATTTCAATATAAATCCAACATGTTTCCCAGACAGATTGAATCTTCTTCTGTTCACAGTGCTATGTTTTATGAACTTTAGTTTTTTAACCAACTAACAACAATTTAGTGCAGTATTTGTGACTCTGTGTTTTTATGGTAATGTGTTATTCCGGTTTAGACAGTGCAAGCGACCTACACACTGGTGCTGGAACAGCTAACTACAAGTCTTGAGGCTCTGAGGGAGGAATGTCGTCAGACAGCGTCATCTAATCAGGCGCTCATCAGATCCAACCTGGACCAGATCATATCCTCTCATAGTTTCCTGGAGCAAAAAGTCAGAGGTACAGCTTGTTGAGCTTTAACATTTACATACATACACACATACACATTTTATGTTGCTCAAGTCAACGTGTGTATGTGTGTGTGTTCCAGCATCTGTATGTGAGGAAGCGGAGAAGGTGGGTAGTGAGTCTGTAGTGCCCTACATGTCATCCATCCTTGAAGCGCTTACAGAAAACATCAGTGCAGGGATTCAGCAGATGCAAAATATATTGCAGACGCAGATGGACTCAGCCTTCACACATACAAATGGAGGGACAGAGGAGACAGCTAAGGTGAGAGACAGTGTTTTGAGTAACAGTGTATGATTACAGGTGTTTGCAAGGTGAGTTGGTGGTAGTGGTTTTATTTCTGTGTGTTTGTGTGTTTTTTTAGGCTTTGTCCTCTCTTGGTTCCATCAGTCTGGATCAGTGCTACAGGCAGGTGATGAACCTGCAAGAGAAACTTGAAGACTTAAAACAGCGCTTTGGGTTGAGCAGCACTCAGAGACTGGTTCACTCTGCACATATGGAGATGGAGCAGGTATGAACTTGTGCTGGAGGTTCAGACATGGGCATCAGTACTCAATGAGCCCAAAGCAAAAAATTTGTTGTGTGTCTCTTCCAGCTGTTGGACAGTGCTGTTTATACCTTAGAGCTGTTCCTCCAATCATCATCCAAACTGCAGCCTTCTCAGATTCCTGTCAAGATGGATAGAGCTAAAGGAAGAGTACTGAAGGTAAAGAAGTTCTTCCTATGATTATTGTGGCAAAAACCCACTATACTTTGTATATGATTTCAACATTTGTGGGGCCAAAATGTCACAACACAAAGTGTTCT
>JAUMHL010000010.1:534280-573566 GCA_032362345.1 Sandelia bainsii
CACACACACATACATATGTGTATACACATGTAAACTGTGTATCTGCAAAGCTTTTTTTTTTTTTTTTTTACTGTCCTTCAGAGCACCAGTGTGTTCTGTCTTTTTAAGAATGTACCACATAGCTGATATGGCCACATTTAATATGTCTATCACACTTTAAATCAATTCTTGACCTTTTATTTGTAGAATTTATGGGGGGAGGGGTTTTCTAACTCCTACACAAACTTAAATAAAAACTGACATTCTACACTTTTAAGCACATCTTGATTTTTTTCATTTCAAAACTACTGTGGTGCTGTCCAGAGAAATATTATGAAAATTGTGTCACTGTCATACTAGGGTTGCAGAGAAAAATGTTTAGTGATGATGATACTAGGACTCACTATGTGAAACTGTGTTTGAGCAGCAGCTGGATTACGACAGCAGAGTTGTCCAGAGGAGGCTCTATCAGGAAGCTTTGCTGGAGATCACTCTGCCTGCTCTCACCAAGAGGATGGACAGTAAATGGAAAAGTGTAGGTCAAACACACAGCTGCAGTCTGTCCTAATGTGTGTTACCGTCTTATTTCAACATTTTGACTGTACAAAGTATCAAATGTGTTCTTTGTGTCCAGGAGCTGCAGCAGTTCGAGCAATACATCTTCTCTGACTACAGCAGTTTTATCCTGGTTCATAATGTCTACGATGACATACTGAGAAACATCCTCAGTAAGGAGATTGAAACAGGTAGTTTCACACACAATACACAATTAAATTCTTTTTCTAATAATGTGCAGTCAAATTCATAAATAATAGATTTACTTCTACTTTTCAATCCTTATTTTTAACTCTGCTACTGTGCTGCTTTCCTTCTCCTCAGCTGTCCAGGATGCTGCCAGTAGGAAGAGCAACAACCTCTTACTGGACACCTCAGATCTGGCCATTAGTCAGTACAGTCTGCTGGGACAGACGCCCCCACGCTCTGCACCAGACAGCCCAGCCATTCACGTTCGAGGTTCTTCCTCAGCTGTGCCTGATGAAAATAACAAATCTATTCCTGAGGTGGAGACAGAAGGTCTGACAGTCACAGCTGACGTTTGCCCTCGGAGTGATCCAGAACATAGCAGCGATAACAAATCTGATCCCAGTACCACTTCTGATCAGAAGGGAGTGCTTCTTTCTCCTGTGATTGTTGTGACACAGCAGCCTGATGAATCTGTGATCGAGGACACATCTTGTGTCAACGAAACCACCAAAGAAGTTCAGCTTGAAGCCGAGAAGCCATCGACAACGGACTCAGCTACAACTGAATCTCCTACCTCAGGCACACCTGATTCTGATGCAGCTGTTACACATGAAACTGGAACACCTGACCTCCCTAGTATCCCAGAGCCCACCAATTCGATCCCGGAATCTCCCAACCCTTCAACGTCCACTCTGTCCTCGCTGCAGTCAATAGATGTCCCAGCTGAATCTGCACCTGAAACTTCTGCAACCTCAGAGCAAATATCAGAGGATGGTTCTTCCAGTCTGCCCTGCTGTTCTTCACCATCAATCCCACCTTGTACAGATGGTCCAGTAAAATTGAGCCTTGGCTCACTAAGTGAGGCGATTGGTTCCAGCTCCACGGCATCTTCTGTAGAGCAGGTGAACACGCAGCAGCCCACTGACAGAGCTGTGTACCTGACAGGAGAAATTAAAGACAACTGGGAGGTGGAGAGGGCAAAAGAGGAGAAAGAGAAAGAAGCAGCACAAGAGAAGAGCGAAGGGAGGGTAGAGGAGGAAGAGGAAGGCGGTGAGCTTGAGAAGAGAAATGATGAAGAGGA
Source organism: Sandelia bainsii (assembly GCA_032362345.1). Classification (NCBI taxonomy): domain Eukaryota; kingdom Metazoa; phylum Chordata; class Actinopteri; order Anabantiformes; family Anabantidae; genus Sandelia; species Sandelia bainsii. Next base: position 536,085 of record JAUMHL010000010.1, read on the forward strand.
AGCAGAGGAGAATGGAGAGCATGAAGAACAAGTGGAAGAGGAGGTTCTCCAAACTTCTCAGCTAAAGGAACCACAGCCAGAAGATTGTGTTGAGCTGCCAGTGGACAGCGTGGCTCTCATCAGAGAACTTGTGACAGAGGTCAGTGAAGTGAAGCTGGTGGTCAGCCCCTGTCCCAACAGCGCCCTGACACACACATCACCATGACAACTGCAGATCCTGACCCTTACTCATGCCTACTGTACAGTGTCTTATTAAATGGCAGTTATAGCATCACATTTTTACAGTACTACACTCTTAAGAAAAATATTCTGTAATAATCATTTTTGATAAAAAGGTACATATGATTTACTTGTTTACATTTGCTGTTTCTTCTGTTAATGAAAAGTATTAAATGGTCCAATAAAATAGATGTTCAATGTTCTTAAAGCTACTTCAGTTTGTTTGCTACATGAGAACAAGCTCTAAAAACCACAATGATGTATTATATATGTATTTCTAAAATTTAAAAACAGTTGCTTATTTATATTAGTATGAAAAAAACATTAGTATGCATTTTCAGTTGTGTTTCTGGCCACCTGATGGATGGAGAGAGGTTATTTTATTTGAACCTGAATAAACTATTTTTCCTCTTCAACCTAGTGACCAATAATGACAGAATTTATTGCACAGCTGAAATCTCACTTTAATTGAAGACTGTGTAGAAGGAGGTCTGCCCAAAGAATTTAAATTTCAATTGTCCATCCTTCTCCCAGGTTCTACGTTCTCTGCAGCGATATTAGTGACCAAAAATTCCACTAATACTCAATGTGACTTGTGTGCACATACGTGTCCAGTGAGTTTAACGGATGCACCTGAGCCCTAATCTGGATTACCACAGCAAATGTGTTTGCTTAGTTGTTTTTTCATCAATTCTGTGCACAAAGCACAGGAAATGCACTGGGGAAAAAAAATTATGACAGGTCTGAAAGGTACATACAATACAAAGCATTCTGGGTCATAAAAATGTGGGAATGTTTTTATTAGCTGAGAATCAAAGACAGTAAAACAGATGGAGAGAATACTCCTACTGCTTCTGTTTACAGTGTTGTTTTAGGTAGCAATAAGTCCCAACTATTAAAAAAACTATATATATAAATTAATAATAACCTATAAACACAAAACATGCATCAAAATTTAACTATATGTGCAAATATGCCTAAATGTAATACAGTTACTGGAGCCAGCTGTAAGTATACTGTGTTGCTCTGCTCTTTTCACGTCGTTTATTTCAATGGCACAATATACAATGTGTCTGATTTGTAAATTGTATGTATGCTGCACTCAGACATGGAGGTGCGGTATTGGCTGACAGGAAATGCCACATTCAAGGAAAACGTTCCAAAAAACGTAGGACTTTTTCTAAAATGTGATCCAAAAAAAAAAAACGTTGCTCTAACTTTTATTTATTTGACAAATATACAAACACGATTTTCAGTGTTTTCACCGAGCATCATAATAGCATTTTGTAAATATAAGCAAATTTAGATTTGATGCTACAGCACTCAAAAAATGTTGTAACAGAGTCAAATTAAGACTGAAAGGTATATTAAATATTCAGTTAACACTGTTGTGAATAATTCCAATATAAGCAGATTCATTAGTAACAGGTGAGTGTTTCATGACTGGGTTAAAGGTGCGTTGTGGCTCATCACTTTGTGATATAACAGTTAGGCAAGTTCATAATAATGTGAAAAGATTCAGGGGCTTTGGGGAAATCTCAGTGTGTAAAAACCAAGAGTTCAAATCACTGTTGGATGTATGTCATGCTACTTTGACGCTCAGGAGCACTTTGGAAAACAATTGTTACTCAACATACGCCACTGCATCCACAAACTGAAACTCTAGGAGAGGAGGACGCCGTACATCGATTCTGTGCTGAAACGCAGCGGAATAACACTGAAAATCTTTATATTTTGTCAGATAAATAGAGATTCAAGCAAACTGACAAATAACATCATGTATTTTCATGCATTTTAGAAAAAGTTTCAACTTTTCTGGGGCTTGTAAAAAATTATGCCACCACCATGCTTAAATGGGGATGGTATTACCCGGGTGGTGAGTAGCGCCTGGTGTACTTGTCACTCAAGAAATGAGAATTGTTTTCTTAATGCTCTTGGCTGTAATCCACATTTATTCACACAAGTGTGTGCCTGTGTTCAATGAATTCACTTTGCCACCAGTCATGGTATTTACTGTACATCTGGAAGCACCTAGCTGGAGTCCACCTCCGTAGCTCTAAGAATACACAGTAAGTAATGACACAGAGAAAACAGTCATTTCTACACAAAACAAACATAAAACCACACTCCACCGTTCGTGGCCCAAAACCCCTGCTCTCACTGCACAGTACTGTTCATGTTCAATATGAAATCGTGTAAGGACCAGTGACAGCAATGTGTCCATTTTACAGTGACAATGTGTGCGTTCAATGCATGTTAAAATAAATTTTAACATTTCAGTTATATCATGTTGACAGTGTATATGAGTCAGACAGTAAGGTGGAATGTTTTTCAGTGGATTTGTGGAGGCAACAAATATTAATAATTATTTATGAAAAACATGCAAAGACTGATATGATGTAACAAACCAGGCGCACGCGTGCGTATATATGTCTATGAATACTGATAGAAGGGCTGTTCGTCAGGTCTAAAGCCGTACGCAGTCGCTGGTCGTCCAGGTGATGAGCTGGTCTGGTCGAAGACGTCACTGTCTCTGAAAACAAAGCCAGTCAAATTAACACAGACTCAACTGTTAAAGTGCAGATTAAACTTCTGGAGGTCACAGAGGTGACCCTGATGATGCCAGCAGTTAGAATGAAGACTTAACCTGTAACATTTCTAATTTATTTAAATGTAAAAATGTAATCTGTTTCTAATTTACTACAGTTTTTCGAACAAATGAGAACATCAGCTGAAGAAGCCGAGTTAAAAACACTCCTCGCTCTGGGGTGTCATGGTTCTAAAACCGAAGTCGAAGGTCTTCTAGAACCGCAACACAACACTCCCCTCCCCATGCAACCTGCTGCGAGCCTGCTGAGACATCCATGGATGTACTGTAAGAACTGGTGTCCACTCAGTACTATCAACATTGTTCAGTGCCACATTGTCTGGAAACCAGTGTGAGCTGAACTGTGCATTTGGAGAAGCGTTACACCTCTTCTCCTTGTTCTTCTTTGCTTGAATATGATTTCTGACTTAGAAATAGTGCAGAATGTTAAATATGTCTTCTTCATTTCACACATCATAATTTATCGTGTTTCTAAATTGTCATATTTCTGATTATGTCCTGTCACAGATTTTAAATGTGGTTTCAGACTTTTGGACCCATCTTTGGTTTCCCCATCAAGCTAAAGAGCGACACCATCTGTGTTTGTAATGTCCGATGATCAGTCAGATAATCAATGTCTTCAAACCTGTTCTATACAACTGATCTACAGTCTCTGCCAATTAAATTATTGATTGTTTGGTGTTTTGTTGCTTTTCGTTTCTGGAGTATGTTAACTTACACTATAAGGTGCGAGTCTCCATTTTGAGCCTGTGCATCACAGAAGAAATCTGGACTGATAGAACCGTCTCCTGGAGTTATTCCATCTAATGAGAAATATGCGCACACGCACACACACACACAAAACTTTTCTTCAGAAGCTGCGGAAAGTGCGTAAACATCATCATAAGCCAAACAAACTGTATAAAATAATCAGCAGTTTTCTTCACTGAAACCTGTACAATGGTTTTAAGGTAATGTGACTAACACTTGATCAAATCTAATAACCTGTGACACTAGGATTTTGTGTGTGTAGTACCTGCGCTATAGAATAGATCAGTCCTGTCGTTGTCGTTATCATAGAGATATGGTTCCGACTCATCAGCTTGGCGACTCTCAACCATCTCTAACCACTGGTTGTTATGGAAACGAAACTTCTCTGACTGAATCTTCCTCCCCCACTCTTCATCATACTCCTGGAAGATGAAGAAAAGAGGAAATAAAACAGAACTGTCCTGATGCGTTATTCTTTACAGGTCCCTGAGCCTGCATCAGCAACGTGCATTTCACTTACAGCAATAATATCCAGGGTGTTGTCACACACTTTTCTAATTTCAGCATTCTTGTCGTGCATCAGATCTATGAGGTAGGCTGGAGCCTCTGGAGCGATGGTTAAAGAGAAACCACAGGAGCCTCTTGAGGGTGGCCGTATAAACCTTTACAGTCTAAGAAACCTGTCTCACCTCAACTTCAGAAACTGTGAGCACAAAGATTGTCACTGATCTTCACATTTAGTGTAGACAGAGTCACACTGTGGGAAGGATACGAGTGTCTTTGATGATGACGTCTCGCGTGGCTTGGTGAAAAACCATCTGATAGAAGACATAGATGATCTGACACACAAACTCGTCATCCTCCTGCTGGGCTACATTTACCAAAAAGAGGAACATGAGGAAGCATGTTTTAATACTGATAATTCCATCAAGTATGAGTCTACAACACAACAATAGCGTGTGTTACCGTTGAGTAGCTCGATAAGAGCAGGGATAATGCCAGATTTAGCCAGCATGGCAGCACAGGCGTCATCCATGGAAACTGTTCCGATCATTATCACCACCTCAAGGATGAGGTCATCCTCTGCTGAGCCTGAAAGACACAAACAACTAAAGAGATGACCCCCCCCACAAGATGACACTTTATTAAATGTAGTCTGTTGTGACTGAGAGTGTTGTTGAACAGTAAGTAGCAGTAGTAGCACATTGAAGTGATGACTGGAGGCCGCACAAAGCACAATAACTCTCCAACTGAACCAAAATGAGTAGTTTTGTGGGACCAAAATGTGGGTTGTTACATGACTTTTAAGAGTAAAGGTCCACCAACTAAATGACAACAGCAAATGTCTGATGGTAATTCCTGACCAGCGATCCAAACTCTAAGGAATTAACTTAATTAAGTTCTGTTTTTCGTTCTTTTTAACATTTGAAGAAATGTCATTTTAATTTTATACTTTTATTGTTTTACTCACAACGTATCAACTAAATATGTGCTGAGATAGCAAAACCTTTCTCTAAATTACATCAGTACCTGGTTTGAGTCTGTCTTTGAGGTAAGGTACCAGGTTGTACTCCTTCAGCACCAACTCCCAGTCTAGGTCAGGGATGGTGAGGTTAGCCAGCGTCCCCAGACACTCCAGAACCCACTCCTCCTCTTCCTCTGCACGGATCTCTGCTGCCAGGTCACCAACATAGTCCTGGAAGAGACAAAAACGAACAGAAGACAACATCCATGGAACAATTTTTACTGCCTGCACTTCCACCACGAACAGTCTAATTCTAGACTTTCAGGTAAGTATGACTAAGCTGACTCAAGGAGAAAGGAGGGATTTCTGTGGAACCATTTAGTGGGGATCAAAAAGACCCTTGTTCACAGAAGTCATTTACCAGAGAGACACCCCCCTTTCGTGTCAATCTGTTGATGACTGGACACTGCAGCTGATTGGACTCAAAAGAACACATCACATCACAACCTCATGTTGGACAAATGCCAAAACTAACTCAACTACTGTCAACACTAAGATTCTGAATCTGTTTCCAGATTCTAAATATGGGTCTCACCAGCAAAGGAACCATAAACAACTTCCTTCTTTTATTATAAAGGTAATAAATATGGTGAATTTTAAAAACAGTTTAATATTATTATTATTATTATTAATAATATGTGTATTTGTAACTCACTATGAACAGTGCTTTTGTTGGTCCATCATGTTGTGAAATGTTTCTAATCATTTTCATCAGCAGGCAGTCTTTCATCTTCAGAGCCCTCTTCATTAGCATCTTCAATCCATTTCCTGCAGAGAGACAGATCAACCACACATGAGTAAACACAGATAACTTAACTGCTAACAAGTCCCAAACACATTCAAGGCTACAATGCCACTAACACCGTCTGGGAGACTTCAAAGAGCCAGTGTTTTACTACTGATACTGTCATTAAATCAAATGCGGCTCATATAAATGTATGTATGTACCTTCACACATAAGTTGTGCACTCTTCTTGTTTGCAGCCAGGTTGATGAGGATGGAGACGAGCTCAGCTTCAATGTCCTCCTCCCCGAACTCAAACAGCATTTGCATGAGCTACACACAGAGACACATGCAAAGAGAACTTTACTTCTGACTTCACAAGTATCAGTGAACGTTTGTTTCAACTGATTTTCAGTGGCTGTTGTTATACCTGAGGTATGCAGTCAGTGTAGACAAACATGCCCTTGAAACGGTCGTCAATGCTGATGTGATACAGGATACGCATGGCTACCACACGGTTGTTCTCATCACCTGCATGACAACAAATATACAGTCATCTAAGATATCTGAGATAATGTGTACTCATCAATGACCGACAACAACTGGCAGAAGGAGGTGCAGAAAATTACACTATCATTTTCAAAACCTAAGGTAAATCAACTCCCTGCTGGAACAGCAACAACTTATAAAAACATTATGTTCTCCATAAACTTACCTATTAATCAATCAAGTAACCTGTTCTGTAAATCCAGAGTGTACTGTATGATGCTGTGTTAATGTATGCATTTACCCAACAAGCCACACAGTTTAGGTAACAATCCAACTTCCACCATCTTTGCTCTGAGTCCAGAGTCAAAGGACAAGTTAAGCAGCAGACGCAGAGTGAGATTTAGTAGATCTTCATGATCACAGGGAACCAGGCGAGCCAGTCGTTCTACAGTAGCCACCTCAGCCTGCAAAGCATACAGAAAATAATGATAGTGAAATTCAAACATCACACAGATAAGACCAGAATAGATCTAGAGAAGAACACATTTTGAGGGGAACAAAACAAAAACAAGAAGAATTAAGTGATGCTAGTGAACGGTGAATTCCAATGAAAATAATACAAGACACCTCAGTTCAGTGGTTCCACGATGATGAACTTAACTTTGCACACTCAGCAGCCCCACTCTCAATATTCAAAAACAGCTGAAGATTGAACTATTCCAGCAACTTCCTGTACAAAAAAAAACCCTCTTCACTTGCATCTAACTGAAACCAGTGTTCGTTTTGACTGGTATTTTCAATATAGTTTGAAGTAGTTCAATTTAGTTTAGGAAAATTGTCATTTCCTGAAAACTGTTGAATATTTCAGTCAGATTTTAGTCATTCGTTTTCTCTTAGTCAAGGTTTAGTCAGTGGCACTGAGTATTAATTGTAATCATAGGTTACCTTTAATGATGCTGCTGTGAACTTTGTGAGGCTTTAATGATTTACAGTGAGTAAAAAAATTCTTATTATATGGGCACAGGTAAAAATGGACTAAATGCAGCTGTTAGCAGGTGAAATAAAGGACTGACAGTGAGAGTGTTTTGCACATCTGACTGGGGCAGTATCATCGGAGAAGCTGCACAGTCCTACTTACAGTATCAACAGATACAGTCTGGAGGAGTTTTAAAGTGACTGATTACACTGATGAGTGAAAACAGTAACACAAAGTGGTGGTATGATCTTGTGGTTTTATTTTACTGCTGGCTATGATTGACAGGAGTCAGAACAACACACAGTGGCTCACAGCTGCTGAATAGGACAACCAAGTCTCCTAACAATTAGGCTAAAACTAAACTGCACTATCCCGCTATCACAAATACATTTCTGTGGGGAATGTAATTACAACCTCATTGTGTTTTCTCTTAGCACAATGATCATATGTTCAATTAACGTATACGACAAGTCACAAATACACTGATATTTGACATATTAATTAAAAACTAAAATATCAACATCCTGTTGTGTGACTGCAGTGTTATTAAAGGGTTCGGACCCTCACAGCACTGGGTTAAGATCAGGGAAAGATTGTGGTTGAAATTCAACAGTCACGTCACAAACAACGTCTGCAGCAAAATTGAATCCCAAACACAATCTGTCTCTAGCCCTAACCAAAGTGCTTTTCTTGTCTAAACCCAACCTGGCACAGGGCTCTGGAGCTGCTCCGGTTTGTCAGTCCTGCACACTGTTAAGGCTGTGTAGCTGCAGGCCTGTCAGAGAGCCCAACATTAAAACACACAGGTAGTATTAATATTGTTTCTGACAGGTGTGGGGGATTAGTGCAGGTCCAGTGCTGAGCGTTGTGGCTGCAGGTTTGCAAAACTGACCCCGTGTGAAAGATGAGAAAGATGCACTGACTGAGAAATTGCTACTTTTGGCACATTACTTCTTGACTTAGCGAGACACTTTGGATACAAGGAGATGGTAAATGACTACATCTAAATGTAAATGTATATGGATATGTTTCAGATACATACAGATTAAAGAATAAAACCTGTAGATTTTCTAATAATGGCTCATTGATGTGCACGCCTGTGGCACACATGAATAAACTATTTTGAGTTTCAGCTTCCTTTAGGCTTCCTGTGTTCCTCTTCGCACCGTTAATCTAGTCTAACAGGATGAACTCTCTTCCACTCACCATGTCATTTTTGTTCTCCAAGAAGATGGACAGTTTTTTGAGGAATGAAACCACCAGGACCAGCAGCTCCTCATCGTCCCGTTCAAGAACTCTGACCAACAGACCGACAATGTTTTTATTCCTCATCTTGAGCTCCGTCCTCGTGTCCTCGGCGAGGTTCAACAGGAGGTAAAGAGACACTGAAAGAAAGACACATGTTTGTGTTTCATAAAGCCTGTTTGTAATGAAGGTTGACGATGCTCAGCCTTGTAAAACATTACTATAAACTAACACTACTTTGACCTTGCTGGATGCTGATTGCAGTTTATTATTTATTATTGTATAATTACATAGCAAATACTGTAAAATAAAAAACAGTCTGCTGAAAGGCCCGCCTACCTCTGAGCAGCTGCTCCTGTTTGGCCAGAAGACCTTGATATTTCTTCAGAGCTTTGCCTTGGTCTCTTCTTAGAGAGCCATTCTCTGGTGCTGACTCACGTACACAAGTGTGTTAAAGAACACATATTATACAACATCACACAAAAGAAGTCAGGGGTAGATGATGCATACTGATGGCAGACATAACTACCAAGATAAAGCGAGGGAGAAATGACAGCATATAAAAGGATATAAGCTTTGTTTTTCTTGTGCAGCTCCTCACGCCACACGTCGTATCTCTTCAGCTCTTGTTCCACCACACTCATACACAACGCACCTATTTTATAGTGACTCACCACTGCATGAAACTGGGAGAAGCTGGAGAAAAGAGGGGGCACTCTGTAAGAAGCTGACACAGGACAGCAGTGCAACAAAACATAGCAAAGCAGTGTGAGACATTGTGTGTGTGTGTGTGTCACCTAGAGAAGCAGAAGAAGATGTAAATGATGATAGTAGCCAGCTCCACACTTTGTTTCCAGTCCTCCCTTAGTACTCTGGCCAGAGCCCCTAGAGCTGCCTCTACACAAAGACACACACATGTTTTTAATGGGACATGACTTTCTGGTAAAGCACCATATGTAAAAAACACTTATTTGAATGTAGTGGAATATAGTGTGGTGCTGCATACACTGAGGACTGATGCTGGCTCACCTTGTTAGCTTACCAATAATTGTAAATGTTTCACTCAAAGATCATCTCTGCTATGTTTGCATTATGGCTCATCTTTGATCAAATGATAATGGAAGTTGAAATGATGCAAAATAGCAGGTCACATGTCAAATTAACTAGTTACAACATAGCTGTTAGTGTTGGCTTTACAAATCACACTCATGATCAGAGGAAGCCTGTGCAACCAGCTGCTGAATACTCTTACAACATATAGTTACCAGACATGTTAAGCAAAATTGAGCTTGATGTAGAAGTCAAATGTTGAATAAAGCAAGATGTTATAATATAATATATAATATAATATGGAGCAATAAGTCTCTTTCTACACAGTTTGCATCTGTAACAAATCATCTGTGATAAGAACTCCAGCCCACAGGAGAAGGACATATGCAAATTTTTCCACCTGCTGTGGTGATCACCTAGTGTCTTTTACATTTGTAATTATAAAAACATTCTCTACAAAATAAAGATAAGAAAAAGCATGAACAAGTGGACTGAAACTGTACCATTGTGTAGCAGCTCCTCCAGGTTGTCGGGGTTGCGGGCGAGCTGCAGAATGAGAGCAGAGCCTCTGATCTTCTCTGGGATGCCCTCATAGAGCAGCTCAACGTACTCATCCACTCTGGTTATACTGGCTTCCTCATTTAACTGCACAAACAAACAAAGGTACAAACACAAAAGTAAAATGACTGATTACCCCACCTCTCACCCAATGACAGCTGGGATTGGCTGAGAGGACAAGTGGTTAGGATAAAGGATGGATGGATGACCAATCAGCAGCCAATAAGAATGAGGCAATGATCATTTATTTATATTTTCTGTCCAGGTGAAATAATTCTCCTTTGTTTTTGGTTAAGTTGAATTAAACTTGTAAATGTAACTTGTCTGTTTAGGTTTAATTTAAAGGTTCTTTTAAAACACACACAGAGTTTAGCAGCATGACTTAATTCCAACGTCTGGATTCACTTTATTTATTAGTGTTCAGACTGTAGAATAGTCTGCAAAAACTTTTGAAATTAGAACTCCATTTAGCTGCATACTGACGTGATGAAAGCAGCTTAAATTAATACTACCTAAGTATAGGTTTTGTATATTTTATGCTACTTTCTATGTTTGAGTTGAGAAATAAAAATTTTAAAGTAATTATTAATCTGTGTATTCTCCTTGATAACTAAGCAAGTAGTCGCATGATACCATTTATTATGTTGCATTTGCACACTGTGCTGCCCTACTATGAAGGAACAATTCACGTGAACAAACAGACGGTCAGTCAGTTTAGTGATTTGTTACCTCAGTTCCTTCAAATGGTGTCAGCTCTCTGGGTTTCACTGTTCTCTTTTCCTTCTTCTCCACTGGTGACACACAACAAAACGCACAAACAATCAACTTCATTCTGATTGCGTATCCAAAAATGTGCACAAAACAGCATCTACAGGGCTATAAACACTGCTTTAACACTCAAGTCTACCATCCCTCTTGGTCTTTGTATACTTACTGTTTGTACCTTCCATACTTTGATGTTTAGGCCATATAGACAATAGCATTCAATTAAACGTCATCTAATCTGGATCCAAGTGAATTCAACAATGATCAACTGTGCAGTGTTGTCTTTTTCAGACATGCAGCGGAACCACTGCACAACCACCAGATATTACCAGAGGGAGCTGGATGTGAGGATGCAAATGTCAGAGTCAGTCGGTATTAGTCGCTCCCTAATACGTCTGATTGAGCCCATGCGTGAACACAGCAGGTAACTGTCCAGAGAATTAACAGTGAGCAGGTGGACGTGACGTTCTGCTCAGCACAACACCAGGAGGTATGGGAGATATTTATCAGGCTTTCTGGTGTGGTACTGTGCTTCTCTCTTTAACAAAACCAGGGCTATATACATAATGCACTCATTTTTATCAGGCAACTGGCTCTGCTGTAAACTGTTGTAAACTGTGATTTCCAGCGTGTCCTTTTTGTGTCATGTCGTACGTACATAGGGAGCACCCATTGTTGAGACTTGTTGAGACCAAACAGACTATGTCCACAAGTGAGGACGTGTCTGACACTGCATTATATGTGAAAGCGGCTTTAGTGACATGACTCACCTTTGCCCACCACTGGAGAAGATTTCCTGTTCTGCAGGTAGTAGAGGAGCTGCTCCACTTGGGGCAAACGGGAAGGAGGGATGAGCTTACACTCCTCCACCACCTTCTTGGCCAAAGCTGCCACATCTGTGCTAGGAGACAGACTTTTCACACGGACACTGGAGGGAAAAAGAATTTGAAAAGTAAAGGGTGGTTGATTTGTCACAGCTTTGAACATGCACATAATAAAATACTGTTGAGTGATGAAATTTTATAATGAATAAACCAATAATAATAAAGCTAAAATGAAGCTGAAGTCATTTGATATGACACTAGTAGATAACATTTTAGTACATCAATCAAATGACTGTAATATGCAAACCTACAGATATAAGGAGCAGCCTGAATAAAAGCAACATCTGAAACAAGGCTAAAATAACAAAAGAAACAACGGTGATCTGAGAGTTCACTCACATTTAGGCCAATCAATTTCCATGACATTAAACTACTGTTCATGAACACTCCAGAGTATACGTGTATACAGCAGGAAATACTGATAATTCAATTTAATTTTATGAGCTGTCAGTGGAAGTGTATTCTGATTTTAAACACGCCTGCAGTCAAATCTATCACTTATTATGAACTGAAGCAGATAAAGAAGCGGTGAAAACAATTGCCCCAGAGGTTGTGGGAGAGTTTGGGTGGTGTACACTCACATTTTCTGTCCCTCCTTGCGTTCGCCCACCATATGACCTCCACTCTCTCCCAGTATGGAGGCTTCTACCTCATAGTGGACCACAAGGGCCTTCTCTGTGGGATGGACATCCAGACTGCCTGCAGTCACTTTGCTTTGGGTGAACAGACACAATATTTAATGTTTGTTCCATAACCTTCATATAACATCAGGGAACTTAATTTAGATACAAATTAATACAAATAAATGGTCTTAAGCAGCATAACAATAAACACAATTATGTCAATGTCTGTCTTGAGAACATAGCTTTAGCCCTAACATTTAGCTAACAAGCTATAACTTTCAAACTTACTTCTTTCACAAAATATTGATAACAATTTGCTCATAATGGCTTGAAGTTTTAAAGCAAATAAGAAGAACATATACACAACAAACATAGGGATATAAAGTATAAACGTCATGTTGCAAACAGTTCCACCACTTTACTGTCTCCATGTAACTAACCCACACTGCAAAACCACCACATCTACTGAGAGCTACAGTGACACGCCCAGGCTGGCTAACGGCTAACATGTTAACATAAAGAGATGGATCATTAGAAAAAACAGTCACAATGTAAACTGCTAGACAGGAAGCAAATTCAATGTCGGTCCATTAATTAGTTAGTAAGGTAGGCAGTATGTAGCCTGCTAGCTAGTTAAGCTAACCCAGCCCCCTTCATGTAGTACATGCTAAACCCCCTTTAACAATATATCGCTTAAATGTTATTGTCTTATCCGTAGCAAATGCAGCTCGGCTTGAGAATAAATTGCATCTCTGTTGATTTTTGTTGGTCCTGTGGTGGATTCGGCGTTGTGGAAACACGCCACACAACACAGGTTAACCCCTTACGCCGATTCAATCAGATAAGCTCCTTCTTTTTGCATTAAATAGCGCTGTCTCCAACAAAGAGGCGGTTTTCGGGCATATGTGTAGCAACAAGGGCACTGGTTGTAAAGTGTGGGATTTTATTGAAGTGTGTGTCTTATCTGTGATTACAGACAGATTACATACATGCCGAATTGATTGCTGGGTCACAGTGGTCTTAATTCATACTGTGCTTGGCACTCCCATTTTCTGGCGAGCAAGAAATTGCAAGAGGTTTGGAAACGACAGTCTATGCAATATAAATACCTTCAATATCAAAAAACACACATATGTTTCATTCAGCTACTTGCTAAATAAAATACTTTCATTAACGTGTAAGAGGCACAGAAAGGTTGTCTAGCTAGTGTTAAGTTCAGCACCAAAATACCGACAAACACTAACGTTAAATAAACGGCAGTCGCGTTAGCTTTGTCATGTCTCACCGTTTGAGGTAGCGCGCATCATCCTGCATCTTCCTCAAATTTGATGAGCCAGATTGGGATAAAAAATGTTTTAACTGGTTCACATTTAATGATTGTCCCAAATCACGACCATACAAATCCTGTACTAGCTAGTTATCACCGCAGGGAGGAGGAGGACCTGGCTGCAGACGCAACACCTGAACCATGGATGAAACGCGACCTTCTTCTTCGTGGGTTTACAGCAGCTCACGTCCTTCATGTTGCTCTACTGCCTCCTGCTGGGCAGAATCCTCCTCAACGCCCATGTTTCTTTGTTGCTGTCTAAAAACACCACTTCTCTGTTCTCCATATACCCTTGCTGCAGCTGTGTGATCATCTCTTCCCGTTCTTCTATAGACCTGTATTTCCTGTCAGTGAAGATCCTCAGTCATCCAGGTGAGCTTATCTGGATGCTGAGTTTTGGAAACTGGACGTCTTTCTTGTTACCTTCCAGCCTACATTCCTTGTGTGACACTACAACCTGCTCTGCTGTCTCTCTTTCAGGACATGGTCACAGTGTCTTGTTTTCCTATCATGAACATTGTGCTGTTCAGGTTAGTGTGTCCATTTTACAGTCTAATCAACTGTTTTTTGCATTCCTGTTTGTTCTTCTACTTCTCATCATAACTAGTCTGAATTCTACAGTAAAACTCACATTCAATGAGATAGAAATTGAAATAGTTATTAAAATAAACATCTGGGACTAATAATTGGTCACAAACCACACATAAATAAGTAATGACAATATGAGCTGAATCAAAAGTCTTTGTGTTGAACTCACTGCTAACTCTATACATGCTGTGTTGTTATAGTTTTTTGATTTAGTATTAATAGATAGATCTTTGATAATAATGTCAACAATAGGAAACTCCCACACTCCAACACAATACATATAAAAGAGGGCATTTAAAATGATGTACAAAAGAAACATAATGTGTATAATACATGATATATATAATAATATATAATATCTATAAACACATTATAACACGTGTGTACGTGTGTTTATTGGTAAGTTAATATATTACTGGTATGTTTATTGGTGTGGTTGTTTGAGTGAAGGATTTACTGGCGTACCGGGGCGGATCTACAAGGGGGCAGCTTCCCCTTCTATTAAAAATAAAAAAACGTAATCACTCATCTTTCTACGTGCTTTTCTCAGACAAATAAAGGTTTAAGCTAACTGACAAATTGAAAGTTTTAGGTTTTATCGCATTTCAGAGTGAGTAGAATATGTAGGCTATATCCATCTGTTTTGTTTTATTTTGAACTGTTATTGTGTTCATTCATGTAAGTAATTATACTTGGATAAGATTAAAAAACAATAAAATACTTTAAGGACTTTCATATTATTTAATGAGAAACACTGACAAGTTAAAACTAAGAAATATGGAATTGTTGCATCAGTGGATCAGTGGGTTGAGCAGCTGTCCATGAACCCCAGGATCAGTAGTTTGACTCCTGGACAAAACATCAAAATCTCATATATGTGCAGTTGTCCAACAGCTCCCTCCACATTTACATCATGCTCTGCACACTGTTCAGTATGCACTGAGGTGATAAATAAAACTTGTTGCTACATAAAAGTACTGACAGAGGTGACCTGCTGAAAAACATTTTGACTGTAGTTATAACATCAGAAATGTATCCTGATGGAGTCCTGTACTATGTTACACAGAGACACAGAAACACTTTGGTAAAGTCATTTTTAATTGAAGGGCTATGATTTGACTGTCAGACAGTTATCCTAACTGCTTCTAGATACAATCAGCATTCATGTAGCAGTGTGTGTTTACTACTGCTTGTGTTTATCTGTACATACAATGTTTATGCCATGTTTGCTTGTCTGTGTGTATGTGTCTTGACTGTCCCGCTGTCATCTCCCACTTCATCCCCAATCCATTCTTCAGCTTTCTTTTCCTTTGCCCCTTTACTGTTATACCCCTTCTTCTTGTTGCCCATTTCTCTGCTTTTACCCACTCACCCCTGCAACATTTCCCCATTGTTACCCCTTCTCTTAGTTATCATCCTCTTCTCTTTTCTCTTCTCCTTTTATTCCACATCGTGTCCCTCGTCCTCATCATCGGCACATGCTGCAAACTCCTTCTCGGGCAAGAGGCCATATTCATTGAGAAACGCCTCCACATCTGTGGCAAAGAACTCTTCACTGAAGTACTTGGTAACAGACAGGAAATTACCCAGTAACTCGCCAGCCTTGTACACCAGCAGGGCAGGAAGAACCTGGAAGGAAATTAACGGGAATCTAAATTACCTGAATGTTGTCTCTGAGGTTGATAACCTCATGGATCCTTCATTTTACAAGGACAAAGCAGGTTTTTTAAATTATTTTTTACTGCATCAGGTATTTCTGTGTAATTAACATTTAGTGAGTGGGTTGGTGGAAAACAATCAGCCAATGTTTTTGGAGTTTACATAAGGCGGCTGCACCACCAAGCATATTTGAGAACCCTAACAACTACACCTCTATTTCAGCTGGGACTACATTTAGTTCCAGGAGGATACTGTAGTTCCAGGTGTAACAACAAGTGTCTTTACTTTCAGTATATTAAGGAGCCTTGGAGCCTCAGGATTGACTGCTAATTGGTTAAACACAGTCAAGGAGACTGTAGGGTTATATTCACAAAATAGGGAAGTGCTGGGTGCATGTGGAATATTAAATGATTGAAAAACAGTAAATTATTCAAAAAGCCCTTATGAATAATTTAATAATCCATAGATGTAACAACTTTTTTTTCCATTGCTGTTTTTCTTTACTGACCTCAGAGGAGAAGCGCTCGGCAGCACCTGTAGCCACAGCATCAATACGACAGAACTTAACAGTGGAGTACTCCGAAGCCAGACAGTCCAGACATGAGTTCAGCTGTTCACAGCCTGACAAAGGACAAATAAATACATCCATAACTATCAGCAAACATCACTGTAGTGAACCACACCATGGTAGTATGTGAGACTACTCTGGAGTTGGAACCAAACATCTAACCTTTGACACCTTGTTGGTAGATGTGGACCACCACTAGGGTCAACCGATGTTCCTTCTCTATGACTTCCAGGAAGGCTTCCCCGCTCTCCAGCTCGTGGACTTCTTCAAACGTTGGACCAAAGCTCAAGCGCTCATGCATTTCCTGCATACACTGTTTCCTGTAGCGTTTCAGACAACGCTCGTCCTCGTTCTGGATCAGCTCGTACTCCTGAGCGCTCATCTAAAAGGCGAGGAAATGTACTGTAATTTAATGTCATTTGCTCTTTTGTTAGATTTAAAGCAGTCAATCTGTAAGTGGTACATTTTGTTCTGTGTGAGCGTCTGTCATTGTTTCTTTCCACCTTTCTGAGTCTTTCCTTGTCATCGTCTCTAGTACTGGACATTTGTCTGAGCAGCTCCCTCTTGTTTTGAGGGACAGTCTGATCCACGCTGTCCAGCTTAAACCTTCGCCAGTCATTAATCACACCTTTTGGACCTGCACACACACAAACACAGAATCCATAAGGATAAATATATCACCCAACACACTAGGTTCATCAGTTTTGAGTCTAAATGATGCATCTTTCTAACTTATGTGTCTGACCTGTGTGATTAGCAGGCAACTCCTCTTCTTCCTGGGAAGTACCAGACATCCTACCAGTATCCTGTAATACACACAACACACAAACTGAAGAACTTACACAGACATGATGTGCGATGTAAGCATTGTTACAAATACAACTTAGCTGCACCTCTTAATGCCAGATGAAGGTTTGTGGCCAAAGTGTTGTTTCTTTAGCAAATAGTGTTGATGAGAGTGTATGGGAGTTCACCGCTTTTTTCCTTGATCCCATTCTCCTATATGCATTTGACTTTATACAATATTCTAACTCAGCTGCGTGATACGTATATGTATTTGTGCTTCACTTAAATCAATCATCGCTTCTGCTGGGGCAGATCTACAGGAGGGTAAGGGGGCCAGGTGCACCTTCTTAGACTTGTTTGTTTAAAATCGTGTCTGTCTTTTGTTCTTAGCTTAATTAAAACCTTTAAACCTTGCTGGTTTTGATATTGTGTGTGTGTGTGTGTGTGTTTCATGTTAGTGTTTCATGTTTTTTCATGTTTCACTGTCAAACTGTAAGCTTGTTTCCTGGCCTTGCTAACCCCAGTTGTATCTACCTGGTTAAAAACTTTAATGGCTTTGGTACTGCAACAAACACACAAACCACATTCTGATGTGTTCGAGGTTTCTAATGTTCTCCAGTTAATGTCCATTGTGGGTTTGAGTACGGAGCGATCTTGATTTGATGATTTGACATGAAATTGTTTACACATTGACAAAGAAACACTACACCACAAGACAACAAAATGAACCTTGGTGAGCATTGATTTTCAGGTGAGAGAAATTGTCTTTTACTATAGATAAAGGGCCAAAACATGATTTCTTCATTCATACTGAACACTACGAGACACCTGAATATTTGTAATATTTTGTGTGTGTGCATACTATATGTGCATGTCCATGTCCATGCAGTTGGACACAACACTGTCATTGCCACTTACTGTGAGCTGGGCTGAAATGTACTTGTCAGATTATGCAGAGATTACCACATACCCATGCCCAGGACATCTTATTATGTACTGTATGTGTACATGTGTGTGATCTGACATTATTTGATGACTAAGCCTGTGGTTTTGTTACCCAAACACTCTACTGATATGATGTTGATCATGTATGAATGCTGGTACAATCACTGATTAAACAGATCTAAAATGTAGGTGTGTAATATCAACTCATCATATGTGGGTTCCTCCCCACACGTGGCCGTTCAGTTTCCACCAGTAAAAAATCAATAACTGCTTTATTCATACCCATGTGGAAATTCAGGACACGCCAGTGATGGTGTCGGTTTCACTTCAGATGTTGGGGCCACTTCACACACTTGGCCCAAGACAAGTGAAGAGGAGAAGCCAATATTTGAACCACCAACCCAGTGTTTGATGCATTACGCATTCTACTTCCTGAGCCACAGCTGCCCCAACTAAAAGACCATCGTAGGCCACTCTGATTGCTGATAGAATTGAGCTGCCAGTGACAACTGGGTCTTGGTCAACTCTACGTCAGCCATAAAACTGCTAAAGCACAATTAATCAGAGGCAGCTAATTCCTGCATATATTTTTTGCATGGTTGGTTTTAATGAATTCAAAGACAAGTCAGAAAGTGGAATTTAAGCCTCAAGTGCAATGGTTTTAATTATGTTATAACATGGCTTGAAAAGTATCTGAGCAAATGCACATTATCATTTTATCCTTTTTAACAAGTAATTTAACTGAAAATGATTGAGTAAGCATATCAGTGAGTAAGTTCTATGAATGGTTATACACATATGCTGAATATTGTCATGTTCTGCTTAGGAAGAAATAAACTTAAAATGTTTGGAAAAGTAGACAATGATATAATACTGCAACAGTAAGAATACACAGATAATATTAATATAAAATGTGAAGTGGCCATGGATGCTTAACAGTGTCATATATATGATAACTGTATATGAGCTGCAGAGAATCTCTACTTGTAGTTTCAGAACTCCACAGATGACAAATACTTGCAGGGTACCTGCTGTAACTAGCCAGACCTGTATTAGATAGAAGTGCTTACCTTTATGTCTTTAGTGAGAACTGGTGTCGGTGAGTTGGTGTTCTGTCAGTCTAGGCGTTTGCTGTGTGCGTCCACATACAGACAACTCACAGGAAACAGAAACACGAGATTAGAGAAGGTTGGTGAGAGAGATGAGATGTTGTGTAATATGATTAGGTGTAATGCGAAGCTCAGTGTTATGGACTGATTAAGTAGACACAAGTAAGACGTACAACGCTTATTCATCTATCGAGCTTTGGGATTTTATGTGCCATTTCTTCAGCAAGTCACATTTCAAACTTGAGAAATGTGTCACCCTAACTCGAACTGAAGACACTGGGATAGTAAATATTCAACATGTCAACATTTTGTAATGTAATATATTTTATATGTTTACAGTGCCGCTGTTCACATGAAATTAAAACTAGACACTGGTGTCGATTCAGTTCAATTCAGCTTATTAACACCAATTCACAACAAAAATAATCTCAAGGGACTTTACATAGTAAGATTAATTATTCTTATTATTATTTTATCATTATTATTATAATTATTTCAAAAACCAAACTAACCCCTTTCAGCAACACTAGAGAAGAAAAACTCCCTTTAATGGAAGAAAGCTGCAGTTGAATCAGGCTCAGGTCGGGTGGCCATCTGCCTTGATCGGTTATGGGTGAGTTGAAAGTAGACAGAGAAAAGAAGAACAACAAGCAGTGGACAACACCCTGGGCAGGTTGGTAGGACCAGTATAACTGGACACCAGAAACATACTGCTCCAAAGCCTGGGATACCTGCAGAAACGTGCAGCGAGGAGACTGAGCTGAGTTGTCTTAACTTAACAAGCAACATAGCTAAAGAAAGAAATCTTCTAATCAACAAATGATGCATTCACACATGGCACAGTAATGATCGAAACCCAGTTGATTCTAATTTAAAAAGTTATTTTTTAAACTTTAAAATTTTTTACATTTCCAAATGTATTGTGTGAGTACACAAACAACTTTCATATTATTTCTGAAGGTTTCTAAAACTTTGTGTTCACACTCTTTCCACATGCTTTTATTACACAGTTCATCCAGTAGGTGTCACTTTGTGACTGAAGTAAGAAGGTCTGTGTTAAAGTGATGGGATGCAACTGGTAAACCTCAAAATTGTCCAATAAGAAGAGTTACTTTCCACCTCTGGTGTAAAAATATGTAGAATATGTTGTATTGCATTGTGTAGATGTGCTGTTACAGCCAGTTAACACAGGCTGGTAACCTAGTAAATTACAGCCCAATAATAACCTGGTAATTGTTCCACAATTTCAGTGAAACTGCAGCCAGTTAGTGCAAAATATGTTTTACAATTTGATGTTACCTGGTGATTTGGTCACAACTGTAATCACAGCGTCCAGAACATGTTTGAATTTTTAATAATTTAATAATTACAAGAAATGTTGTGAACTATTAATATGATATTTCACTTAATTACTGTGAAAGAAAAATATGAAATTTTCCTAAGAAAATTAGCAAATTAACTAATAACTTTTGGTATTTTTTTCCTTTTCCTTTTAACACCATGTTTTATTGAATATAGTTACTACAGTAGTATCAAGACACAATAAATCTGGACGTTTACGTTAAATCATTTCAGCAGGTGGGTAAAATATCTAGTAATAGTGCACAAACTTGCAGGTAATTATATGAAAATTTCAATCTCATTTCACACTTATTAGTTGTAATTTCATTTCAGTTGTGTAACAATCACTGGGTAATTATTATGTAACTGCTGACAGTAAAAACTCAATTGTTTTTTGTTGACTTTTTTATTTTTTCCTCCACTGCCTTTTATTGTCTGTTTATTTAGTCTGCAAAGCACAGCTATATTTAGCCTGTTGACCTGACCAATCAGAGGCGGCGACTGGGATTATGGGCGGGCCTGTAGTGACAGGATGGAGAGAGGAGGATGAGAGGATGAGGGGAGGCAAAGATGTGGATGGAGTCCGACAAGAGGCTCCGCAGAAGAGCCACAACTCCAACAGCTCCGTTTTTTTAGCAACTTTTTTATCCATCAAACTTCTGTGTAAGAGAGAAGAGCGTCTGACCAATCGGAGCAGCTCGGATTTCAGCCAATCATGCCGGTGAGACGGGGCCATGTGGCGCCCCAGAACACTTTCCTGGACACAATCATCCGCAAGTTTGAGGGACAAAGTAAGTATTCTACAAGAGTCCACTTTGACGACAGCAGGAGAAAGTTTAGTTCTACCAACAGAACAGTGAAACTAGAATTCATCCTAATTCAGTTTATATTCATGAAACCAAATGATAACAGGATGTGTGTCAGGGAGGAATGAGAATGTAGTTTCTCCCTTTACAGTCAGTACAACATTAGTGAAAACATCCAGAATGACTTACTGAAAACATGTTTTATACTCTATACTGATCATTTACACAAGTATTAGTTCACACTGTGGTCAGATTGTCTTTTCTTTGAGAAGTCACTTGGACGTCATTACAAAAGGTACACGAAGTGAAAAAATGATAATGTTGTGGCGAGGTGTAGATCAGGGTAAGGGAATGAAACCACTTCTACGTAAAGCTCTGAGTGTTGCCAAGAGCACAGTGGCCTAAATAATTGTAAAGTGGAAGCAGTGTGAAACCAGCAGGACTCTTCAGGTAGATTAATTAGATGTTAATACTTCCTTGACCGTCCAGTCCAACGGAGCAACCGGACAATAAGGACCTTGGTCTGGGAGGAGAGTGGTTAGACACAAGCCACTTGGAGTAAAGGGCACATCACAGCCTGCATGTGTTTGAAAACTTCAGTTAAAGGAGGAAAGTGAGCACGTTCACATTTACAACAGGTGAAAGTGTCATCAACTGTGCTGTTAAGCTTTAGTGGAGAAGAGAAAAAACTGTGCTACACAGTGTGAGTCCTGTGTATATGTGTGTATTTCATTCAGATATATTGTTCAACTAAACCTTTTCCATATGTAAATGATCCATATGAAATTAATCATACAGTGTTTTGGGGCCTTTTAGAGCAAAAGACATTTATTATTGTTCATTATCTGCAAATAATGCCAGAGAGACCACTAGTATGAATAAAAGAATGCGCCTAAAGCAAAAAAAAGAAATGGAGTTGAGACCCATCTGTCGTACTATGTACTGTTGGTCTTACAGGAGACTGAGGGAGCTATCAGTTAACCATAGATACACAGATTTAGGCAAAAACCATGACATACATATGGTACAGTTTAATAACAAGAATGAGGTGAATCTGACCTGGGTAGAGTTGTCTGTCTGAACCTGAGGGTGTGGCAGCTGAACCCGACTGTTGTATTTTACAACAAAACCTTCAGTGTGTTCCCTCAAATTTCCTCAGCATGTTACATTATTTACATGTTACATGCACGTTCAAAATCTGCAACTGTTGGCTGGATATAATTGCACTGTGTTGGCATATTGCACTCCTCAGAGATGCCTGTGTGCATGTCAGCAAGAAAGAGAGATGTTGATCTGTGGAACCAACGATCTAAAATATTCCACGTCAAAGAATGTGAATGTGGCTCAGCACTTGTGTGTGTGTTCTAAATGTTTAAGCTTTGTGCTCTTTGGATATTTTACATTAGGGGATTAAAGTTTTATTTCTTGTTAAAGTTTGTGGGTCTTTCTTCCCTTTTCATCCACAGATCGAAAGTTCATCATCGCCAACGCGCAGGTGGAAAACTGTGCAATCATCTTCTGTAATGACGCCTTCTGTGGGATGTGCGGTTACACCCGAGCCGAGGTGATGCAGAAGCCCTGCACCTGTAGCTTTCTGTATGGACCTCACACCAAGAGGCCGGCGGTGGCCCAGATGGCTAAAGCTCTGCTGGGAGCAGAGGAGAGGAGGGTGGAGATTTGCCTCTACACTAAAGATGGTATGATGCTGTCGTTTCATGTCATTCATTACCAACGAGATTCTACTCTGGAAACTTCAACAGAATGAGATGCAGGTGTAGACCTAGAAGCATGCTGTCCTAACTTTGACTCATGTTACTGTACTTGCACTTGCAGTTGTGTGTCAGCGTCATCCTTTTATTTCCTAAAACTTTGTTTACATAATGTGCTTAAATCTACTTAAGCCAAGAGAACCTGGCTGCAGACGAAGGTGGTGGACCATCCAGGTCATGGTCAGGGTCTCCCAAAGGTGCTGTTCAGCGGCTACTGGGCTTGCTTTTTCAGTCAGTCTGAACTGACGAAGCCTTTCGGAGGAGAGATGCAACGTCTTCAAGAACTTAAAGCAAGTCCAGTTGCCTCTGAGCAGCACCTTTGGCATGGCCAGACACCGACTTCAGCTGGACATTGTAAATCTCAGCAGAAGCTGAATCCTTAACGCTTAGGTAGACGGGAAAACCATTGTTCAAGGTGACAAGACTGAGAAACGCTCCAAAGTCAGCCATCTTGTTGTCAATCTGTAATATTTGTCTACAGGCAGACGCCTCTCACTTAAACTAGTGCTATCATGAGACTTGATATTAATCGATTCTGCTCTGCCAAGATCTCCCTCTCCCTGTTATGCTACTTTGTGCCAAACTCTTATGAGATTCAAATAAATACAGGGTTTCTACAAATCCTTAAACTGACTCAGAAAGTCTAAAATTGAGAAATCTGAATTTAAGGCCTATAAAAGTCATAGAAACTCCTAAAATGTGTATTTGGCGTTTCTCACCGTGAACAAACACTTTGTTTACATATGACACACATAAACACATAAATATATGATTTGTTATATCTGCCCCCCCTATTAACACAATCTAACCCTGCTCCTCATGTCTTCAGTGGAAGGAACTAAGACTGATTGATGAAATGAGAGAGTAAGAGCTTTGATCAGAGCTGCTGAAGCAAACAGTTTGGTGCTTCTGATAATACAGAGAGATTGATACTTGTTCTTTTTTATTTGCATTCTTGTAGTACATTAAGTACAAATGATTTGATAAAATCCATTTTCACACATGCTGCTTTGAGGTGAACCGTAGCTTCTCCTTTCCCTCAGCGTTTCTGTTGCAGGAGAATATTTCCTATTAATATTTAATCTGTCATCTTCGCAGTTGCTGACATGCACCTTTGTTATTATGTTTTTTATTATTATTATATTTCAGCACTTCCCAGATTTATTGCTTTTGCCTGAGGACTAGGAGGCCAGAGGGTAAATGGTTGGAACAGAGTGAAGATAATATGCAGTGTGCAGAGATATTACTGATTCAGCTGACATAGCACTTCTACTCAGAATTTGTGCATTAGTTTCTTCAGTGTCAAAATAGAAAAGTTATTTATTAGCATGCTGACACTGTGGTTGTACACACACAGTGGGGATTGTGATTTTCTCCTATTTATTTACTGTTACATATGTACTATAGCTCCTACTTATTGTGTTGATTCAGAACCCTACAGATCATCAGCCTACACATGACCTACATACATACATAATACTGAGAATGAAAGTTCACATACAGTCCTCAAAACGTAGAACAGAACACTAATGTCATAATGTATGTTAATATTTAAAAAACGGATGAAAAAGAAATAGAATATCTAATGTAAAGAGTGAACAATCAGAACAGGACGTGTAGCCACATTTCAGAATCCATTTTAAATCAATAGGTCACATGACAGATTAAAACCATCAAATTCATGACATATGGACAAAATACTAATTCACCATTAATCATGTACTGACAAAAAAACACAGTTACTTTCCTGATTCATATTCATAATTCTTTCTTTATTTTACAGGACATGTTCCTCAGACATTTCTGATGGTATCTAGTTTCTGATAACAAATCAAACACACGTCATGCTGTAAAACGTCTCAGACTCAGCAGTTCTACTTGCGAACATATTTCTACATAACAGACACAAACTGTGAAATATGTAAAAAGTGACTCACTGTGGAACATTTTCTCTCTGATCAACAATGAATGAACAAAAAAAAAAAAAAAATCAGGATGAATACTGATGACTCTTTACAAACAGTTTTTCAGTTTCCTGCTACGTTTCCCTAGTTTATCTCTCAAATATAACCAGCTGGTACTTGGTAACTGTAGAAATGCTTTTCATTGAAACTTTCCTAGTAATTAACAACTCAATACTAGATCATTTGGAGGAAATGATGAGAAACAGTTCACATTCCAGTTATCTAGAAAACAGATAAAAATAATCAATAACAGAAACAGATGAACAAACTGAGAGACTCACAGTTAAAATTGAGTTTGCAACATGTTTCAATATTAATCATCATGCAGGTAGCATATACAATGAGTACTGTTATAACAGTTTACTAATGTGTATCCTGGTTTTACTTTATCATTTTGACTTTCATCTCCCTTCACACTCACACACACTGGAGAGTGTTTACTGTGTGAAGACACTAACAGGCTTTAAACAAGACGCACATTAGACGCAGAATAAAAAAAGTAAATACATGGTGACTATATGGAGAATAAAGGGGACCTTCACAGCTTCTTCCCACTAAATGACTGAGGTCACCCTGGAAGGATGAGAGGATCTGTTTCTCCACATAAACTGGTGGAAGATGAGCAATTAAGACCTGATACTGTTGTGTGCTGAAACGAGGAAACTTGTCACAAGAAAAAGTAATGGCGCTGCAATTTCCTGGTTTTTAGCATAAATCAAACACACCCATTAAACATGCAGAGTGATGGTGGATACAGTAATAACAGTGTTTTAATGACTGGTTGAACTACCTTTGACAGCAAGTGCTTCCTGTAGCTGTTAATTAGACCTGCTCAACATCCAGGAGGAATTTTGGACCATTCTTCCTCACAGAACTGCTTCAGCTCAGACATATTCTTAAGAGATGTGGTGTGAACGGCTCTCTTCACGTCATTCCACAATATCTCTATTGGGTTGAGGTCTGGGCTCTGACTGGACCACTGGAAAAAGGTGAATTTTGTGTCTCCTACTATCCTGTAGTAGATTTACTTTGATGATTAGGGTCATTGTCCTTCTGCATCACCCAGCTTTTTCTGATCTTTATCTTGCAGACGGCCACTCTGAGATTATTCTGTTGGATACCTTCATGGAGGGAATTCATTTTTTCCTTCCACAATGACAAGCTGGCCAGGTCCAGAGACAGCAATACAGCCCAGAATCCTGATGCTCCCTCCCCCAAACTTCATCTCTGGGATGATGTTTTCATGTTGGTTCATAGTTCCTTTTTACACCATATGTTGTGTAGTGAACAATTTACCCTTAGTTTCATCAGTCCACAAAATTTGTCAGAAAGGTGATTCTACTTTATGTTTAGAGTATTACTGTATTATCACAGTGTACTGGCGTGCATTATACTGAGACGTGTTTCTAATGTTTTGACTGCCCTATTTACATACCTGAGGGCTACACTGCTGAGTTGTGTGTCCATACCATCATGTACTTAAGCCAATTTCATTTTAGAGAAGAATGAAGCACTTAACTTTCTGCATCTCTGAAATTTCAGATGTATAGAATCCTGTTTTGTAGGTTTGATGCTTTATGTATTGCCCTTCATTATTATACACCAATAGCCTTCTATTGAACAAAATGAGAAAGAGCCTTATACAATTAAAACAAAAATACTGAGAATAAATAAAAAAGAAAAGTTAAATAGATATTCAAAACAAAGAACACATGGATTTTCAGTTCTGCAGAAAGACACTTTTAGGCACTTTACATGTTTAGATTCTTTTCCATCAGTAAGTCTGATCTTCCCAAATACAAAGCCAGTCATAAAGAACTATCTTCAGTGATAAGAAAAGCACGGAGTCCTGTACCAGATGGTACAACCCCCACGGTGTACTGATCTCAACATCACTGAGTGGGTCTAGGGGTGCTTCTTAATTTCGTACATGTCTTGTCTCAGTCCCTCCCATATAAGGTGTACCATATATTGATCATGAATGTGATCTGAACTTCACCAAAGTCAGAAATATCAGCAAACAGTGTACAGTACTTCAAAAACTGATAAAACAATAGTAATATGAAAGCACCAGTTCAACAGTGAAGTACAGTGCAGTACACAGCACCATGGTTTGGGGCTCCTTTGCTGCATCTGGACATAGACAGTTTGCCATTGTTGATGTCGATGTGTTCAGAGAAGACATAAAGATCATGACTTAATATTGTGTTTGATTAGATCACATTTCATGACCAATTTCTTCAGAAAACCAGGAAATTACTTTTTCTTTGCAGTGTATAGGAAACTGGAATTGATGTAGTAGTGATGGAGCTTTTAGAGATGACATAAAATATATTCACAGTTTGTTAACGGTAGCAGCATCTTTATGTCAGAATGTGAACAAACAAGATAATTCATTTGTGGAGTTAGAAACAGAGTATGTGTCCATGAGTGTGAGAGAGGGCTGGATAATCTTTTTGGCTCTTTCCATTAATCTCTAAGCTGCTAGTTTATCATATCTTTTGGCTCATATGGTACTTACAGTCTAATGAAAACGATGATCCTATTTATCCCATTGTCCCTAAAGACTGGCACCGACCTTCACTGACCTAAAAAAAACACACACATACACACAACATAGACACATTCTCACCATAGCTAACGTGCAACTTCAGGAACTCATTTGTAGTAGCTGAATTCATTGAGATAGAGATAAATAAAACAAAGCTGCAATGTATCAAAAGGAGTCAAGAGAGCTATTTTAGTAGCTTTCTAGATGTGTGGTGTAAACTGTGGGGCTATTTTTGTCAGCTACTCCAACAAAAAATGAAACACTGGAAAAGAAGAAAACAAACTCCAGGTGTATATGTTAATTTTATGTGTATCTGGAAACCAGGGGACATTATTATAGAGCATTATCATGGTTTGGTTCTGCTTTGCTGCCTCTGGACCACAGTGGCTTCTAATCATTGATGGATCTGTGAACTCTGAGCTGTAGAAGCAAATTCTACAGGAATATGTCAAAGTATCCATCCATGAACTGAAGCTCAACAGAAAGTGGATCATGAAGCAAGATAACAAACATAAAGGCACAAGTCGTTCTACATAAAATGGGAACAGGAACATATTGAGGAAGCAGTCAAAGTGCTGACTTTAATTGTTGAGAAATGCTGTAGAAGATGCTGAAACAGGCAGTAAATGCTGGAAAAATTGGGTAATTTTAGGTCATATTTACAGAGAACTACGAAAAGCTCTAAATGGTTCACAAACTTTCAAACACCACTATGGAACAGTTTTTGCAGAGAATGCATTAATGCTCTGCTGACAGCAGTGTCAGATAAGAAAACATTTTCATTTTGTCACTCACTTTCACTTAGGTCTGGATGAAGACTTTACCAATTCAGAATCACACTCCTGACATAATCACACTTACAATGGATGAGTTAACAAAAATAAAGATCAAAATCAACGCAGCAGAACAGAGATGTTGTTTTCATGACATACTGTTTGTTACTGTTTTATATTTTTGATGAAAGTTATATCCCTCTCCCAGTGTGATTAATGCACTTGTTTCTCTTCTCCCTCCACCTGCATTAAATCCAGGGAACTCAGTCTGATCAGCGAGTTCGTCCTCATAATCCGTTAATCCAAAATGGAGGCAAACTATTTATATTATTTATAAGTAAAGTTCAAAACTCTACTCTCTCTGGATTGAAGTAATTTTACCATTCAGAAAGGTCAGTACACCTTATGATTTAGCCTCAATATGAGTTCCCAGTTGGAGGATTATCACATTGGAAACATACCGAGGTATTTTGTAATTGAACGTGTCTGCTCCACAGCAGATGGTGTGGTCATGTTATTGTGATATGATTATTAAGGTAGAATGAGTTAGCGTGTAGCTACATTAATCCATCCTGCTGTAGACACACACAGCTGCACTGCATTCTGTCTGTCTGTCTATCTATGTCCTGTAAGTCCTGTTTGAGTGGAAGACAGAGAACAAACTGTTTGCAGAGCCGTTTTAATGAAAGATACGTAAAAGAAATATTGTAATATTGTATGATTATGTAGTCAGTAGCGTGTACAGTATGTAGCATTTCTCTTATTTTCACATGATCAGACAACCACTGGACTGATACTATATACTATATAAATGTCTTTGTCAGCAGGTATTAGCATTGAAGCAACTTGGTGGTTTTAATGGTGAGCCTGGGCAGAATTACAGTGTCCCCACACAGACCTCTGTGTACCAAAGCGTTAAACCCACAAGGTAGACTTAATGTTGTGGCTGACTGGTGTGTGTTGCTGAAGCTGATAACTACTATTTGTACACAGATTATTCCTTGGATAAAACAGGTAATGTCGAGATAGAATGTAGTTTGTAAGTATTTTATGAGTGAGTTACAACAGTGGTGTCAGGCTGACTGAACACACGCTGGGTTTCTTGTACCTCTGCAGTACATCACTGCAGCAAGGTGAAAAATGACACTAACCAAGCCATGCAGAGGGTTCCAGTATAAAGTGTAAAATGTTATAATTGAAATGTCTGAGATTTAAAATCTGCCTCTAAAAAATCTGTGAAAAGACAGACTGAGACTGGGTTTGTTCAGTGAGTCAAGCAGAGCACGAGAGGATGTGTGAGGAAAGAAGAAGACATCGTTATTGTTCACAGAGCAGAATAGCCACTTTAATAGTTAATTACTGTATTTTCTCTCAGACCTCTTAGAAAGATAACAAGGTCGTTTTAGCTTCATGCTCTCTACTCCTTCACTGTTACCTGTGCTGCCAACAGTGTGACAGCCGTGCTGGTAGTGGTGCAATATGATACATTCAATATAGTGTGCCAGAAACAAGTTTGTGTTTGGCAGGTATGTAAAGTTTACCCAAGTTGTTCCCCTGGTGAAATACAGCCTGCTAATTACATAATACTAACCCAGTAATTGTTTCAAATTGCAACCAAGAAATGCAAAATAAGTTTTACATTTTGATACAATTACCTTCTTATTTGGACAATTGTAATGAAGTTTCAGTGTGTGAAACATGTTTTAAATGTTAATATAATTAATGGAAATGTGTGCGTCCTTGAAACTAAATTTCATCAAATTACTGTGAAATAAAAAACATTTTCCTGGGAAAATAAGTATGTAGATGTAAATATGTACCAAAATTATGTAACCAGAATTTTCCTTCAGTACAACGTTTTATTGAAAATAGTCACTATTATCAAGTTACAACAAAGTTCAAAATTAAAGAATAAATTAAAAAACAACATTTTTAAAATCTGTTTTTTTCCACTGTGATTGTGTGAAATGTCTTACTTATGCACATATTTTGATATAATTTTCTTATAATTATTTCACACTAATTGGTTGCAGTTTCATTTAAAATGTGGAACAGAGCTCCCTCGTAGCCAAATGGTCCCATCACTTCCCATCACTTGCCGTAACTGCCCCGTGCCTGTGATCTTCACTGCATGTCACACCCCTTCACTTCTCCCGTGTTTCCTTTCTGCCTTCTTACTTGTACTATCAAAAAGAAGGCAAACAAGTAGAAGCAGGTGCAAGAAGACGTTTTTAGGATTTTAAGACCTCACTGATAGACACTGATGTGAAGTGTTCGGTGTTGACTCACGAGCAGCTCTGTAGTCATTTTCTACCTGGTGTCTGCATCTAGGGGATATACCAAGAATTACAGGAATCTACTCATTTATTTCTGCCTGTCTCATGCAGAGCTTGGTCACACGTGATGTCAAAAGAGAAACAAACAAACTCCTTTGTACGTTCTTCTCTCTTGTGTGCCTCTCTGTTACTGCAGGAGTGTGTTTCCACTGTGTAATAGATGTGGTCCCAGTGAAGAATGAAGATGGCCTGGTCATCATGTTCATTCTCAACTTTGAGCTTCCCACTGACCCCAGACCAGTCAACAGCTCTCCAGCCAGAGAGCTCAACAGAGTGCTGCGTATACCCTGGCTGACCATGGGTATGTTAAAGTAACACTTTACTCTACTATATGTACTTGATAACTTAAATTACTACTTGCTTTTCAGATTAACAGATCAAAATACAGTATAATTTATTGACTCCTAGTGTGAAATTTGCAAAACCAAACCGTTTTAGAATTATTACATATGATAATCAAAACTGCATATTAGGTAGGCAGAATAAGCTCCATCGTTACCAGCTGCAACATTTAGGTTGTAGAAACACTCATGCATCAGTAATTATAATTCAGTCATATCATATTCACTGATGTGAAATGAACTATCCTGCTTAAAGGGTACAACCCTAGTTCCAATCATGTTACTGACCTGTTGCCAATTAACCTAAATAATTATAAAATGTTCTTCCAGCTCTTCCTGTTTTTATGTAGATTTTACTCAGCGTCTCAACTTTCTTAGAAATGGAGTTGTACACTTTGATAATTGTTCTTAAGTAAGTGATCAGTACATACTGCAGCTCAAATCTTCATTTACTGTACAAATGTAGGTAATTTGTTTTGACTACATTTTACTATTTTACAAAAAGTTTTACAACTAAAAGTAGTTTCTGTCATCATCAGGTAATGATTTTTTTGATTGTTATTGACAGATGTAAAATTAAATTGTAAATGTGAAGAAGCTTAAAGGAAATATATAAATATATAAAGTCTTCTCAATGTAATATAATACCCTTCGAATATTTTGTGTCTAAATTTGCACTTGTTATCACTATTTCTGCCTTCAAGAGGATACATTTTTAGATGTCCTTGAAATTCAAATGACACTCCCTGTTATATCAGATCTGTCCCATACTGCACTTCAGGTCTGCCAGTGTCATAGCAGCCACTATCATCTTTGAGTATCATGGAGAAGTACTCCTTAAATAACATATATTAGAATTAATTTTAATCACAACATGCACATAATTAGACCAGTTTCCTGTGTACAACTCAACATTGAGGCCTCGGCATCTAGTTATGAACCCTGATCTCTGGTGTCACAGTGCTGAACCTTTCTAGTTTCACCATCCATCCAGACCAAGGCAGTTGCTACAGATACATCAGATACATCAACGAAAAGAGTAAAGTTCTGATCTACCTTTTCTTTGTTAAGAAGATTAAAGAGTAATCATCACTATTTTCCTCTTGTTCCTCATCTAGCTTGGCGGCAGCGCCTGCGCCCCCTCCTCCGCTCCCTCAGCACCAGTTCGGATATCCTGTCACAGGACACAGAGCTGGGTGCCCCTCATGCTGAACTCCTTCCCCTCGGACATGAGTCTGTGGCCCTGGACAAACTGCTGTCCCTCCCTGAGAGAAAACAGCTGGCGGAGGCAGGAGCTGAACTACTGCTGTGGGACGAAGATGAGGATGAGGAAAAACAAAGGGGCGAAGGAGGAAGAAGAGGAGAGTGGGAATGCTTGGTGGCACCCAGGCGAAGGAGCGAGGGAGACAGACAGAGAAGAGAAGGGTCTCTGTGGGATCGAAGAACAGGAGCAGCAGGAGGAGGAAGAAGAGGAGGGGGCCTTCACACCGGTCTGCCCACAGCTCCATCCTCAGCACCCCCAACAGTGGCTCTGCCCCTCGCTTCTTCACACACACCAAGGTAATTAGATCTCTTTTTTTTAAATAAACATGTTATTGTGATAGTTTAGGGTGTTATGGTTCTGAAATGGAGACCAAAACTGTGACACACATACACAATGGTCTTGAGTCACAACCCCTACCTTCCAACCAAGCAACCCCCCGCAAATCTGGTGATGTATGATCATAGAAACAATCACTTGCTGCACTGAGCATCATTTTCTGCTCAGTCTGTGCACACTGAGGATCAGTGAATGTTATTACAACCATTGCACAACAATTGATGTTGTGCAGTGTTGCCCCACCATTTTGCAGACAGTCGGCCTTTAGCCTAGCATGTATATGACAGTCTTATCCCACTTTCATTTTCTCTCCTTCTCTCTTCTCTCTGCCAAGAGAGTTCACATATGTTGTTGTTGTCACCACATACATTGCACTGTCTGCAGCTACCGAGGTAGCGTGTGACATCATTCACGCTATTCTAATCATTACAGAAGACTTTAACCACATCTACTCAAATGTCTTCAGGTGCCATGCTGCCTGCTGTGCACTGAGAATGGACTGCATTGCAGGAGAGTAGTGTGAAAATGTACTAATGTCTGACATCCATCTAAAAAATACATTCTCATTCAATAGGAGAGGGGAGCAAGGGAGCGGCCAGGAAGGTGAAGATGACAGTCCTTTCCGTATCAACCCTCCTTCCAGTAGTTTCGACGGCAGCTGTGTGAGTTTAAAACATTCCTCCTCAGTGGATGACACCAAGAGTGGGCAGAGTTACTGGGAAAAGAGGCTGCAGCTAAGACATAGCTGTACTGGTGAGAATAACATTACATTTAATTCAGTTCAGTCACCTTCTTGTTGTTTTCATAATCATATCTCGAGATGAAGGAGCTCACCAAGAACCCAGTGGTCACTCTTACAGGGCTTCAGAAGTTCTCTGCAGAGGTGGGACAACCTGTTGATAGGACCATCATCTGACTAACACTCCATCAATCAGTTCTTTCTGTTAGAGTCACAGGAAGACACTCGGTGCATTTACATGCATTAAAGTAACCATGGTAATTAGAGAAACCAGATTTCTCGTGTAATCAGGGAACGAGTTTACACGCACTGTGAGAGAGACACACAGTAGACTGTACAGACAACTGTCTGGGCCATGACACACCAAGCCAACATCAAAGAACTAGAGGAAAATAGACCGACTGTTGTGTCGCTTCACATCACCTTCATAGGGACCAACAAATTGGCACTAGGAAACAACTCTTTATACCAGCAGGTGGTGGTAGTGTGTATTCATCATTCAGAAAGGGAATATGTCTGATAAATTGCCAAAAACTCTAACTTCTGTTGTCAGTCACTATTAAAACTCACTCTGCCCTCATGAAACTACGTTTGCATAACATGGAATCTTACATTTTGACTACTCCTGCTTCTAATAGTCAGTTTTTTATGTCCTTTTTATTTGGCTTTGAAATACTGATATAAATGCCACTAAAGTTCTCTGTTCTTCTCTCATTTAGCTGGTATGGTGACCACTAGGAAGAGCAGTGTGCCAGTTGGGACATCAGACACTGATTTGCGTTGTAGAACAAACAGTCAGGTAACACATCCAGATGCACAATAATTTGTCTACACACACACTACACATCCAGAAATCACCACCCAAATGCCTAAAATACTATTATTTTATTGGTTTTGTTTTTGTTTTCGGTGTATGTATGCATGCTTACATGTGTGGTTTGTGCACATACAGCAGATGACCCAGAACCTACTAATTACCAAGACAGATGCGTTTGTGGCATTGCCTCCTGGTGAAATCAGACCTCCCTGCAAACTGATCGACAGAACGCACCATGTCACTGAGAAAGTCACCCAGGTTAGTAGAGATGAATGGATACAGTTGTCACAGCTATTTATATACATTTTAGCCTTTGTGGCCCCAAAGGAGTTTGGGGCCACACAGCTGCAAAACCACCACCATTTGACAAGGAACTGGTCCAGTCTTTTGAATCCTGATCGGAGGGTACAAAGTAAATGGACCAAGTGACCATGTATTGATGCAGTTTTGGTTGTTTATCCAGGTCTGAGTTATATTGGAAGCAGGCTAACATGTAATTGATACCTTCCATGTCACATAGCTGCAGCAACAGCTTTTATAACACACATGTACATTTATTCATCTGGCCATGTTTTTACGAGTATATTCATAGATACTCTTCTATATGGACACATATTCAGAAGGCATTCCTGTACGATGCTTGAAGCACCTCATAGTTCAGAGGATCTAGTCTTGAGTGACAGACTGTCATAAATTGTGATGTTTTATTATAATACAGAACAGACAACAATATAAAGACACAAACACACTCACCCCTCACATGGTTGTGATCTGCAGTCTATTCTAAGACTGGACCAATCAGAGAAGAGCTGGATAACACTAATTCTCCCACATGCAGACAAAGAATGTCTCTGTGGAGAGGACAGACAAAGAAACATATATTTAAAAAATCAGACAAAATAATAATCAAAATCAAAATAATCAAAAATTCTGACAGTCCAGAGTCTTATTTCACCATTTACATGCCTCAGTTTGCACAAACTAAAAAAGAAAAACTCAAAGCTTATGGTAGCTGTGTTTTTTTGCTTACCAAATAATTCCTCATTTGTTATGTCAAATGTGTGATGTTATCAGAGTAAATGTAGAGAATATAATGGAAACAAAGAAAAAATATTGAATGAGAAGAAGTATCCAAACTTTCTGATAATAATAATTATCTCAAGAACTGTGTGTGAGTGTGTGTCTGTTTGCGTAAGCATTCATTCCCTGGTGGCCTCAGGCCCCCTGGTGTGATTTTCCAGACACTGCTGACACTGCAAACACAGCTCACATTTGTTGAGCTTCACCTTTTTCCAGGCATCAGCTACATTCATTTAAACACACAACAAGCATATTTAGTCTGTTGAGCTCACATATATCCACACATGTCGGGTGGTAAATTGTCAGCATTTTGCTTTTTGCAGGAAAAAAGGCCTCTCAACTTTGGACTGATACATAGATAGAGTGAAAATTTTCACAGTGATTATACTGTATGTTTTGTATAAAATATACACTTTGTTCTAAGAGGAGTGGATAAAAACCATGCCAGCAAAATTCTCCCCACAGATCCTTAAACTTTAGGAGTCAAACATTAATTTCTTTAATTTGTCACCCAT
Organism: Sandelia bainsii; assembly: GCA_032362345.1. Classification (NCBI taxonomy): domain Eukaryota; kingdom Metazoa; phylum Chordata; class Actinopteri; order Anabantiformes; family Anabantidae; genus Sandelia; species Sandelia bainsii. The sequence goes on from JAUMHL010000010.1 coordinate 572,115, forward strand.
CCATACGTATAAGTCATAGTTGGTTTTCAACAAGTGAAGAGCAGAGGTTGCTTGAAAGAGTTTGATGAGTGAAGTCAGAGTTTATAGTCCAGCTGTGCGACTTGTGTAAAGGGACTCCTTCACTGTCCCCCTAGACTCTCAGGTATATCAGCAGAGGGGCACAGAGGAACATAGGTGGTAGTTCTGCTGTAGGCCAGATTCTGAACTACATGATTAATGAGGGGTCAGTCACTGATGGCTAAATTTAACTTGCCATGACCAGGACACATGAAGGACAGTGCTTCTGTGTAATGCAGCTGTACTCTTACAGTGGGACATTTGTAGTATTTATATGATGTCATACTGATGCATTTTTCTAGTAGTTTACATATGGCTTTTATAATATGGTGCAACAAAAAACCTCCACAGAATCACTGAAACTACACTTGTAGGTAATGCATAATTTTTTACTAGCAGTTTTTCTCTATGCCTTTTCTAATGTGTTCTTGTCCTAATCACACTGAGAGTATAATCTGATTAGATAATGGTTTCATTCATTCAATAATTTCCCTTTCTCTCCATTACAGAGAGAAAGGGAGATAAGACAAGGTCAGATATTATGCTGTCATTGTGGAAACAGCACAAGTGACTGCCCTCAACACTGTGTGTGTGTTGATTGGAGAAGGTATTGTTAGCTACAATTAGCGTGGCACATCTGGAAGCTTGAGGCGCTGCAGTGGACCTTACACAAAATACCTGTTAATTTACACCAGCAAAGTCCCTTCACTTTACCATCACTGTCAGTCACATGTAAACCTGATCCGAACCACTGTAACCCTGGTTCTGTGAAGAGAGCTGCAGCAGTCTCACAGCTGAAACTTAAAGGCCATGAACATTTAACAGTTTGATTATTTGGGACACAGTTTTTGGTTAGTTTGGTTAGGTCATTAACTGCAAGTCAAGTGCATGTCTTGTCTTAAGTTGTGAGAGAAATCCAAGTAAAATCTCAAGCTCTTTTAAGCAAGACCGCGTCAAGTCAGAAGCCTTCATAAGGAAATTTCAACAAGATTTGTGGCATACATCTGCATACAGCTCGTGTAAAATGAGAGCTGATACATGAGCTGTATATAGCACTAAAGTCTATAAAGATTGAAATCTTTAGAGTAGCAGCAGTAGCCCAACTGCCCCATGTGTGTCTATACTGGAGACGTTCAGGTACAGTACAGAGTGTAGGTTACCTGTGTTCTGAAAGAGCTCAGACGGCAGTATAATGTCAGTATGGTTACACAAGTAAAACAAAGAAGAACAACCCTCAAATATAGTGTGTTCTTTGTGCCACAGTTATGTACTCAGGACTTTAATGGCAGAATATTCCAACTTTATTCTTGGACATACATATATATACATACACTACTCACAAAAAGTTAGGGATATTCGGCTTTCGGGTGAAATTTCAGGATGAACCTAAAATGC
>JAUMHL010000010.1:575483-594768 GCA_032362345.1 Sandelia bainsii
TGTAGTGTGAACTTTTTATGTTTTCCATAAATTTCACCTGAAAGCCAAATATCCCTAACTTTTTGTGAGTAGTGTATATATTCTTGAGGATACAGAAACAATGGTACTGCTTGATATTTAAATGTATTTAAAGTATATAAAGAGGTGATTATTGAAGGAGGAAGGTCTCAAAAACACAGGAACTCACTGTTAAAATACAACAATATAGTTGATTTGTGTGTTAGAATGGGACATTGGAAATAGAGGGGCTCTCACTTTAGGGGGTGGGCGGGATTTGGCCACATGTACTGTATACCATTTGAATTGGGTTCCATTCCCCAGCACTCACTCCTTTCTAAAACCTTCCATACACTTATTACAGGTATGACCGCATTCAACGTGTACAGTATATAAATATTTTTTGAGGTGGTACCCGGTGTAAAAAGTTTGAGAACCACTGACCTAATCTGATCACTTATCTGCACTGTACTAGCTGTATTTTAAATCACTGAGACAAATAATGTGGTGTTCTTACTTGATGATGTGTCAGAAGATAGGGGGCATGAATCTGTCATCTCTAGTTCCATACTGACCTAAAATAATCAAGAAAAAAAGGTAAGTAGTGAAATTTGGCAGTTATGAGGAGTTTCTGAGATGAAGGTGTTTGAAATGACATCAGCCATATATACCATATGTCAGTACAAGAACTATGAGCTTTAATGTCTCTTCACATATCTGAAGTTCACTTTTCTCAATATAGCATGTCCTATACAGACAACACAGCTAACACTATTTCAAACCTATCTTGTCCTTTCTGTACAGAAATGTATTGTTGGATACTTTAGCTTAGTCACCTACAGAGTAGTCAACTCAACAGCATCTTCCTAAACCTAAGCACCCTAATCCAGTTCTACAGTCCCTCTTGATTGTTCAGCAAAAGTGAACATATGGCACATATAATTAATTACTAATAATAAAAAAACAAGATGATCTCTGTTACCACAGAGACTTGGACTGGAACAAAAACAGCAGCAGGTAAAGAGGTAGTTGAATCTCAGCTTATTCTTTGTTAGCTGATAATACTTGGATCGAAAATCAGCATCTGCAAAGCAACTAAAATGTGGAGTGGAGTGACATGGTGAGGGACATAAATTGGAAATTTGTCTTGTAGAATGTAAATGTTGCATCACTCCATGATGGAGAAAGAGGGAGGAGAGGAAAATAAGGAGAGAGAGGGAGGGGAGAGACGAAGTGATGGGATGAGAGAGGCAGCATGGATCCATGTGTGGGACTGTGCAGATGAAGAGCACTACTAAAGCTAGCCAGTATAACTAAGAGATAAAGGAAGGAGAGATATTGACAGATTACATAACTGATTGACAGAAAATGAGATGTCAATGAGCACTTTTACTTTAACTGAAATAATCCTGCAACAAAGAGAGAGAACTGTCTTAACTGCTGCTGCTGCTGCTGGAAGTCTTCAACGTGCGACTTCTACTCTGATAAACCAACTACTGAAGACAAATGTGGACGTACTGGTCACTGCTTGGAGTTTGATTAAGTTCCACCTCAAGATTACTGCAGGACTCCAGCCGCCACGAAGTGACATCAAGCACTGCTGTAAGAACCCTGCAGATTCAGACATCTTGTACAAAGGCATTTTTCAGGTGTGAAGGCAAAAAATAATCTCATTGGATGAGCTCAGAAATTATAAGATGATGCTCTATGATAACTAGTAAATCAAGTAAAATAACTTTTTCAATTATGAATATTGTTTTATGTAACTAAATCATTCAAAAATCTAAACTGAAAGTCAGCTGTCAAGAGTTTATTTCATGACCTACAGTGGATAAAAACCTCATGACAGCATTAGGATGAAGGTTACAGTGACATCCACAAGGCTTCAGAACTAGGTGGAGAGAGTGACAGTCTCACAGAATACCGCTCTGAGACTGTGATGGAGAAGAAAGAAGAAACAAACTACGAAACACAAACCAATAGAAGAAGGGTACAATCAGCGTTCCAGCATCTAAGACAAAAGATGAGAAGCAAAAGAAAGCTGGACAGAGAAGAGGATAGACAGATCGGGAGCATGTCTTCATTGAGTGTTCGGGACAGTAGTGTGTCTCAGAACAACCTGTCAGATTTGAGAAGTGAGCACAGAAACACTAAAATGGAGAGAACTGTCCACATCTCCTCAGTAGAAACTCATGAGGTGAGTAGACCTCTTCTGCATGATTCACAAAACCTAAACTGTAAGAAACTGGTGTTATCCTTTAAAGACTTACTTGAGGGCCACTGATTTGTAATTTGTAACATCACTAACCGGGTGTTGGGGATATTCTCGTGTTGCCCTGGGTGCTGCAGTTGTGTGGCGCCTGGCTTGACACTGTCATTTTAGATCCCAGTGGAATTAAAATCTGCTGCTGATCAATTAGACTGTTCACAGCTCCCTCCCCATGGTCTACACGTGTGTGTGTGTTGTATATTTAAGTTGAACGGTAAGAACATCCCCCACTTTTAAGTGTAGGCATACGTGCATACATTTATCTGTAATCAGTGCTCTATGTGCATGTGCACTGTTAACACCAATAATTAGATTTCCTGCAACCCTGTTAATAACAGCCCGCAACTAAAAAAATTGTTGTACCACAATTGTGCCAGCCCAAATAAACAAACCCTTCAGGTCAGAAACCAGCAGGATGTTCTTTAAGTATTAGTAGCATTAAGAGAGAAATTGAAAAATGTAGCTACACCTTCAATTACTAAGTTAATTTCCTGATAATTGGATTTATATATGTTTTAAATGTTAAGGGGATCTCCTTCCAGACCTGGATCAGGGCATCGGTGAGCTCCTGCACAGTCTGCGGTGGTACATGGTGATGTCAGATGCACCAATAGATAGTGTCCCATTGGTGCTCATTTGTGAGCACAGGTCATATTACAGCACGTCAGGCCCTAATGCCACCCTCATGGAGTCTGAAAGTTTTGTCAGAAAAATGCATATACCAGGTCTCAGTTCATGTGTATTCTCCTTAATGACAAAATGAGTAGTAATAAACAGCAGAAAGTGAAGTAGATTTAGTGAGGGCACATGTTCCAGGGTCTGGAGAAGAGAGACTATGTGAATGAAGGGGGTTGGGTTATGGTATGCTTGCTATATAGTGGAAGGGGTGGGAGTCGAGTTTGGGGACCAGTAGTGTTGAGCAGTGGAAGCAGGAAGTGAAGGGGTTCCAGGGCTGATGGGAGATAGAGTCTGGGAGGAAGGAAGATGGTGACTTTCCTGGTTGGTGTCAGCCACGTGGTCTATTGAGATTGAGTGGAGCTTATACAATTGTACAAAATCAGAGTGTTAACAACAGAGCTATCTAAAAACTTTACTGACCGGAGGGGAATGTTCACAGGCCAGAGATACACAGAAGCTATACAAATCCTATTCAGGTGCACACAGGTAGAAAACTTGTCATAATCCTTTATCCAAAATGATTCAGAAATCCTTTTATCCACAATTCTTAAACACAAAAGCAAAAGCACAATTATATCCTAAATTTAAATAGACAAGATGCTTAATTTTGTCTAGATGTCTAGATGAAGAGATGCACGATGAATTCAAGGCACACTGGAGAGCCAACACAGAATGTCAGACAATCTGGTAACTGAACTGTGGGACTGCTTATAAAGGGGGCAAGGGACAGGTGAACTCAATGAACCAATGATTACAGGAAATGCTAGAACTATTGAGGGTGTGGAGGGACAGGAGATGAAAAATCTAAATAAGAGCAGAGAGTAAAGCTGACTACCGTGACAGTGGTAGATGTGACAGCTACTGTAACTAGATAGCCTCCTACCGACTTCCTTAGACACCTCAACCTCATAAATCCTCCTTGTCAAGGATACCATCCAGCATGTAGTTCCTATTTGGCTGCCTACTACATACTGTAGTAGCCTCATGCAGCTGTAAGACAATGATTTAAGAGTGACAGAACACACTAACATCTTTATCTCTCTCCTCCAGGTGCTGTCTCTGGGGGATGATGTTTTACCAGAGTATAAGCTGCAGACTCCCAGGATCCAGAAGTGGACCATCCTTCACTACAGTCCATTCAAAGCTGTGTGGGACTGGGTTATTCTGCTCTTGGTGATTTATACAGCAATTTTCACTCCTTATTCTGCTACATTTCTCCTAAGGTTGGTTCAATAGATATGAACTGTATGCTACTGCTAGAACATGACTGGTCAAGGTGGATAATTTTAAAGCTAGAAATGTCATGTCTCTATATATAGTTGCTTTGGAAAATATTCACTTTTGCACTTTTGTTTATTGAGTTTTTTATTTATTTTAAAATGGAATAAATCTAAGAGATCTCATGAGATTGGACAGAGGGGGCTGTGAATGGTCAGGTTTCTCAAGTTCTATTGGTTTATGTCTGGGCTTTGTCTGGGTAACTCAAGGACAATCAGAGACTTGTCCTGAAGGCACTCCAGTCTTGGTTGTTTGCTTTAATCATGGTCATGCTGACATGCTTCAAGGATTTGACGTCATCCATCTCTAAATAAATAGCTGAGGTTAAAACATTGACTTAATATTGTATTTCTTAATGGACAACAAACCAGACCAGACATATGTAGCACCAGTAGACTGCCTGTTGTTGTTTTCATAAATTAATGGTTTAGAAATACAATATATATAAATTTAGCATTACAACTATATAAAATAACAGCAAATGTAATGTGCAAAAGGGAAGATGAACTTCATATGTCAGTACTAGGCGAAAGTCTGTAAATGTATCCTTTACACAACATTTTTGTTTCATTGTTTCAAATATTTTTCACTGTCACTAACACATGTTATTTTTTCCCAGTGGATGTTTCATTCTCTACTTGAGCAAAATCCATTTATTAATGTATTGATGCATTTTTCTTGAAGTGACCAGGAGGAAGCAGGCATGCAGAACTGTGGTTACTCCTGTTCCCCCCTCGATGTGGTGGATCTTATTGTGGACATCATGTTCATTGTTGATATCATCATCAACTTCAGGACCACATATGTGAACTCTAATGATGAGGTGAACTCACTGACAAAATGTGACTGACTGACTGACAGAGAAGACTCTGTTTGCTAGGACAAAAGCTTCTTATTGTGATGATTACTAAGAAAGGAGGTTTTAGTTTGTAGAATTGTATTGGATTCTATACTTAACTCTTTTTTTGTAGAAAGTATTATGTAACACACACTTGATTATAATGATGTCACAAATATGAAAAGTAAAATGGCTTATTTTGAACAACCCTGGTTTTCTGCTAGACTAATCGAAATACTTTTTTGATTATACCAAAGACTTTTGTAGAAGCATAAGAACAATTACTTTCAGAAGCCAGTACAAAGACTTTGTATTTTTTGATAGAATAGCCTAGAATACTGTGGCATAAAGTCTTAACACTAATGAAAAATATCCTAAACTGTAGCACAAAGACTGTGGCATTTTGGGTTCAAACTGCTACTTACATACATACTTACATATGATATGTGCTGCTTACTGTTTGCGTCTCCCAAGGTGGTGAGCCAGTCTTCTCGAATTGCAGTCCACTACTTCAAAGGCTGGTTCCTCATCGACTTGGTGGCTGCCATTCCTTTTGACCTCCTCATCCACCGTTCAGAAGAGGAGGAGGTGGTTAGAGGAGGTGCAGAGGGTGAGGTAGGAAGGATGGAGCTATGAGGGTGGGGTAAGAAAGTCGGGGGAACCATTCGTCTCAGGATGGCATTGATTATTCAGGGGAAACAAGGAGAGCAAGAGAGAGCTAAAGGAGGAGAAGAACATCTGAAGACCAAGGACTCTAATAACAGTCATTATTTATTTTATTATATCATGTTTGTCACTTGTTCACACACATTCCGCTTTTCTCTAGTCACAAAGTCATACTGCTCTCTGCCTCCTCCTCCTAACAGACCACCACACTTATTGGCTTACTGAAGACAGCTCGGTTACTGCGATTGGTCCGTGTAGCCAGGAAGTTGGACCGTTACTCGGAGTATGGTACAGCTGTTCTCTTCCTGCTCATGTGCACCTTCGCCCTCATTGCCCACTGGCTGGCCTGTATATGGTACATTAATCTGTGTTATCATATAGTACATATGTACTGTATAGAACTCATTTTAATCACACATAAGAGACATAATAACCAAAACACTGCTTTAGTACAAACGTATTTTGTCTTCTATAAACGACATTTTAGGAGAATAGACGTTTTTTTTTCTGTACTTGATACTGCACATCCTTGTTACAAGTACACAGTTTGTGTAGTGTTTGTCTTCTTACCCTAGGTATGCCATAGGTAATGTGGAGCGGTCGACCTCAGCTGGGATCGGCTGGTTGGACACTCTGGGCGAGCAGCTGGGGAAGCCGTACAATGACTCCATCATCGGGTCGGGTCCTTCCATTCGAGATAAATACGTCACATCTCTGTACTTCACCTTCAGCAGTCTGACCAGTGTAGGCTTTGGGAATGTCTCCCCAAACACCAACTCTGAGAAGATCTTCTCCATCAGCGTCATGCTTATTGGCGGTACGTTTGACAGAATACCCGTTAGAGCTTTGTGGCTATTTCAGAAAAACTTGAGTGAAGCTAACGAAACAGCTGTTTGGTTCTAAAGGTAGGACTAATAATTTGGACTTGAATTTTACAGTAATACAGTCAGAGAGCTTATGTCTCCTTTATAAACAATCATTTAGAACATATGATAAAATAAAAGAAAGAGTTCAAACAGCTGCTACAGTAAACGGTGTTAGCGTGAACATATCAGCAGAGCTGTCCACCAGTATGAATACGACTGGGTCTGACGGGTCAGCTAATCACACCACTGTGATGAAATAGCTGGTGCCAATCACCTCATGGGAGCATGACTTCAGAGCACTGGTGGGTCTGGGGGGCAGCTGAAAGCAAGTGACCAGCAACAGCTGGACTAGTGTGGACTGTTAGACCATAGTGAATTGTGGGATACGCTTGAGTTTGAAAACCACTTCAGCATGGTATTAGAAATGTGGATCCACTGTGAGTGTTGGCATTTTGTCAGACAGGGGACACACTTAGCCACAACCTGACAGCACACTGTATTATATTAGTGCACATGCATTACTGATAAGGACAGCAAGTGTGGATATTGGAACAGACCTAGCATGTGTGCTTGTGTGTCACGTAGTGTGTGCGTATGTGTGTGCAAGCACTAGAATGAAACTTCATTACCGTCCTCATCTGTTTAATTTTTATTCCTTTCTGCAGCCTCATCTTGCAGATGGTTTTGGTCAATGGGGCAAGGAATGTGAGACTATTCCTTATCCTCTTCATCACATCCTTTGCCTTTTCATGCGGCTAATTCACTCGCTCTTCAAAAGAATAATAATATCTACGCTGGAAGAAAACAAATATTAAGCTTTTTAATAATAACACACACAAATGTTGGTCTGACTTAAACTGTGCTGCTCTTCTCCCACACCTGTTTTGCTAGACAGACATGCATAAAAAAGCATATGGCCCAACAACTGCAGGAGAATACAGACCAATAACTCACAAGGAGTCATTCACTTCCCTGAACAAACCTTTGATTAAAATGTTCTGTTTCTGTGTCTCTTCCAGCTCTAATGTATGCCAGTATTTTTGGAAATGTATCAGCCATTATCCAGCGGCTGTACTCTGGTACGGCACGCTACCATGCCCAGATGATGAGAGTTCGAGAGTTCATTCGCTTGCACCAGATCCCTAACCCTCTGAGACAGCGACTGGAGGAGTACTTCCAACATGCATGGTCATACACTAATGGGATAGATATGAATGCTGTGAGTATGAAATGCAGTCAGGTGATCTGAACAATTCTCTCGTTTCTGACTGAGAACTGATCATTTTGACCTTAAATATGATAGATCTGTCCTCAGGCAATGTCAGAATGTTCACTAGCTAATCGTGGTATCTGTTCAGCCACCATTCTGCTAAAGATATAAGAGTTTTCAAAGCTAAGTCAACCATGAACGCTGTAAACCAACTGCCAGTTCATCACTGTAAATAGGTGACATCAGTAAGTCAAAAATGCTATAGTGATTCCATCCAGCACTGACATAAACGCACCAATAAGATTACTTTGTTATTTAAAGGGATAATATTTACACTACACAGGTCTTCTGTCAAAAAGGAGTCATACCACTTGATGTCTACTTGCTACTCATTCTGTTAATCCCATGTGTCCTCCATCCTTTATGCTCCTACAGGTTTTAGAAGGCTTCCCTGAGTGTCTCCAGGCAGATATTTGTCTCCACCTCAACAGGTCACTGCTGCAGAACTGTAAGGCTTTCAAAGGTAATACCATGATACATACACTACCAGTCAAAAGTATGGACACACTTTCTCTTTCAGTGTTCTTTCTTTATTACTTTCAATATTGAAATGATGACATATGGAGTTATGTAGTCAACAAAAACATACTGAATGGCCCAGAATTGATATTCTATTGTATGATTGTCCAAAGTAGCTACATTTAGCTTGGACATTGTATGCTACTTTGCTAATCTATGCTACTATGCTACTTATCCTATTTCAGAGAAAAGTGTTGTAACTTTTACTGTCCTTTATTTATTTGACAGCTGTTATACTGTACTATTAGATTTTACATGCAAAACATATTAAAGCTTATAATATTATGCTATATTTTAGATTGAACTAGTTATATGTAAAATTTGCTTTACTTCTATTAACTACAATATTAAAATGCCGTTAAGATGATAATTTGTAATAATTATATGGGCAAGTGAATTCATGTTAGTTTTATTTATGTAGCCTCATTTTACAAATCACACATTTGCTTCAGGTTGTTTATACAACACCCTTTTCCCCTAGACTTCCTGATCTGGATAAGTAACAGCAGAAGAGGGATCCCTCTTCCGTTACTGACATTACTTAACATCAAATTCATAACTAGACACAGCTTAGTACCACTCACTGTACATTTAGGCACATTTATGAGTGCGCCATATCAGTCTTTACAAACAAACAGTATCTGACATGAAACTTTATGGCTGATATCTCAAAATAAAAAAACTTGCATAAAAGCATTTTATGTGGGAGTGGAGGTGTCTTTCACCTGACATAGGCTTTTAGCTACTAGAAATATAATACATTAAAACCAAAACTGGCATTAAGGCATACAGATACAGTGTAATCTAACAGTGTAAAACACCACAACAGAATATTAATGTGTGCAGAGGATGATTCCTGGGAGACCTGATTCTCATTCAAACTGTTTTTTGTTTTTTTTGGTGCAGGGTGAGTCGGTCTTCTCTCACATTATGTCAAATATACAGTATACAGCATATGGTAGTAGAAACCTATTTCAACAAAAGTACAGAAAACATGGTTCCTGTAGCATGTAACATGCTGTATGTGTCATGGTGTGTAGGATCCACTAAAGGCTGTCTGAGGGCCCTGGCCATGAGGTTTAAGACCACACATGCCCCTCCTGGTGACACCATAGTCCATGCTGGAGACCTGATATCAGATCTGTACTTCATCGCCAGAGGATCCATAGAGATCCTCAAAGAAGATGTGGTGTTGGCTATTCTGGGTAGGTGCTTGGATGAGCTTCAGCTACATGTTACTGGCTCCATCTAGTGACCAAAATAGGATTTGAGTAGAGTCCATGATGTCCATCCATCCATCTATTGTCTTAACCGCTTGTCCTCGTAAGGGTCACGGGAGTGCTCGAGCCTATTCCAGCTGTCATCGGACGAGAGGCAGCGTACACCCTGGACAGGTCGCCAGTCTATCGCAGGGCTGACATATAGAGACAAACAGAGTCCATGATGTGTCCTTCATAAATAAATGAACACATCACATTCACATCGTGGCTATTTATCTTCTTGTCCAGGAAAGAATGATATCTTTGGGGAACCCATCAATGTGTATATTCTGCCAGGAAAATCCCGTGCTGATGTCAGAGCTCTGACCTACTGTGATCTGCACAAGATACACAGAGAAGATATGTTGGAGGTATCAAGTGTTTTTTGTTGTCCCTCTTATTTCCTTCTGCTTTCAGAGACAATGGGTATGAATAGCTGATAATGACATTCTTTACTTCATCCATTCATACCATCATTTTCTGTTGACTGTTCTGATTGTCTGTTATTTGGTTAACAGGTTCTTGAAATGTATCCTGACTTTTCGGAAAATTTCTGGTCCAACTTGGATATCACCTTCAATCTCAGAGATGTATGTTACTCATATTGCAGCTCCTCTATTTGCTGAGAGTAGAAATTTTGTTAAATTTACACAGACAAGATTTGAGTTTTGACTGGTCATAATTTAAATGTCTGGAATGTCCACCCATTTTTAACTCGGTGCTTTATACAATGTAAAGGCAAATGTAACTTCAACTATACTGTTAGAATATATTTAACGATACATTCAAACTATTTAAAATGTACTCTCATGATGGGTCCATAAAATGTCTGCACCTTTGTATTATCTATGTAAATCCTTTGAAACTAAAAACTGCTAAAACTGATGAACTGATGTTGCAATCTATGCCTATAGATTAAGACTGAAGTTATGCTATAAAAGAGCTGGCTATTACAGAACATTAGAAACTAAAAGTTTTGAGGATAGCTGATTTAAATGGACACACTTTAAAGTGGAGAGAAGAGCTGGCAATAACAGAGGACTCTTCAGACAGTCTCTCCTGGAAGACAATTACAGTGAACTTTGTTACATATGCAAACGGGTAAACCCTGCTTGCTACTTCAAGCACTATCTTCACTCAAAGACATGAATTTAGAGCACAAATAGAAACAAAGGAGTTTCTGAAGCTATTTGGCCGTTAGAATATGCGCTTGATGAACTTTATGCCAATATCAACCCTGTAATCTCACAAACAAAACGTTACATGAAATCCAACTTTATCACTTTACCTTCTTCTTCTCTCTCCTTCCTTATCTACAGGTGAATAATGAAGCTGCAGGTTGTCTGAGTGGAGTCGACTCTGATTGTGAGGGATTCAACAAATCACAGAGGCCACACAGACTCTCTTCCACACACACAGGTAGCACCTCAGAAGTACAGCCTGTACAGATAAGACGAACACCTGCAGAGATGCGCTCTAGTCAAGGTGGACATGTCATTGTCACCGCTCTCGCTTTCCACAGTAAGGAAAGATAGAGATAGGGTGAAAATTTGAACTTAACTTGGCAAACAAACACTGAGAATTCTGGCAGACCAAGCCAGGCAGTGATAAGCATCAAGCAAAGTGAGGAAACAGGCAGTGGTCAGAAATAAGCAGACAGGCAAATAAGCAGGCAAAAGTCCAGAGGAGCAGGCAAAGGGTTAGGTAGGTGTACAACTAATGACCTGACAGGTCTTTGGTGGAGAAGAACTGGAGCATGCCTAGCATCAAAAATCATTTACTCTACATATTAGTTTCACACATTGTCCAGTGAACAGGAGAGTTCACCTGTAAACTATGATGATGTTGCAGCTTTATTTGAGCTGCCAGAGAGGAACACACTGAGCTTTAAAGTGGCTGTATGACACATTTATTAATCCGTGCTCTCAATTTATTAATCGATGCGCACGGTTAGTTTTTTTCTTCTTCCCCTTATGTTTTTTTCTCTTCTTCTTTTTTACTTTTTTACTCTTACTTGAGTAATTTCTTGGATGACTACTTTTTACTTCTACTTGAGTAATATTATTGTGAAGTAACGCTACTCTTACTTGAGTACAATCTTTGGCTACTCTACCCACCTCTGACTGCCAATTACCTTGAAAAACTTTGGGCAAGTGTACCTAGGAGATCTTTTGCTGTTTTGAAGGCAAAGTGATCACAGTGGTTTGACTAAATTAATAATAGTTGCATGCTTAGACACACTGACTGATCTGATGTATTACCTTGAAGCTGTTCTCTCTTCAGGGTCTCCAGCTGGTCTAGAGATTCTTCTCTGAATTGAAGTGCTCAGTGCTCAAAGACCTGGCTTCATTCTGGGAGCTCTGCAACTCGTCTCCTCTGAATTTCAGTGATTTCTTTTGGTTGCAAATTCACAGTGATTGTTTATGTGTATCTATCAGGTGACACCACTTCAGCAAGGAGACTGAGAGTTGGCTACAGCAGTAGAAGAAGATACAGTAACTGGGAGCAGCGTGACGGCCACAACAAAGACGATCATAAACATACACTGTAAGAATCTGTATTTATGTTACCTTAAAACACATTAACATTTTCTGTACTGTACTTTCCCCATTACAAAACAAATCTCTGAACCAAGTGCTTTTGTAGATATGCCCGTGTGTTCTCCAGTGAGAATGAAGAGGATGATTCAGAGGTGGCCAGCCCTGCAAAGACCTCTGTAACTCATGCTGTTGCCACAAACACTACAAGGTGCCCTGAGACTGACAAGAAAGAGAGGATTTGTAACCTTTTAACAGGTAAGTGTAAACATCTAATATGAGTAAAATGACAGTGAAAAAGCCATACTGTTGACAGCTCCATCTGGACCTGTGTGTGTCTCACTGAGTATCTGTGTGTCGATCCAACACATTCTCAGGAGTGTCCAACATCTTTATGTTCGAGAGCCAAGAGGAACAGAGACACCAAGAGGCTCCCTGCTCCAGCCTCCCCTCGTCTCCTCCTCAGCCTACGTCTCAACAGTTGCCTGACCTGCCCTCCACCTCCCACTGTCCCTCCAGCCCTCCTCCTTTCCCTCTTCTTCCTGTCATCTCTCGGAGGCAGAAGGTGGAGTTAGAGAACAGGCTGGAGATAGTGCAACAACAGATAACCAGGTGGGTCATCATGCTCTTTACAATACTGGTGATGATTTTACATATACTGTATGTAAGAATTTGAGTCAAATACAACAATATCAGAAAAAATAGCTGTAACTACAACTTCCAAATTGGATTTTGGCAAGATCCAATCACAGAGCTTCTTTGACATATTCTTTAGCATGATGATACACTAGCAACTATGATACACTAGGTGATACACAAAGTTCCTAGGTCCAAGGCCCACCTACCTGTGATAGCAGCTGTTACATCAAATATAAGAACATTAGCTAAACATAGCGTCAGTCTGTGTTTCTTGCACATGTCAGAGGCAGTAAACAAACACATGGGCCCACTTATAACTACACAGTATGGGAAACTTAACAGGTCATTCACAAACAATGACTATAATAAACTATGGTTATGTACTGACATTCCACCACAGAAACACTCGCAAACGCCAGCAGAGCTTCTTGTAGTAGCTAGAAGCTACAACACAGATATCCAAGCAGTGACTCAGATGGCCATAAATGTTCTTCTAGCAACTGTCATAACTTTGTCAAATGCCATGCTTCCAATAAAGACATAAAAAGTCTGACAGTTTCTTACAGCTGACTCTGTTTAAACTTGGCACACAAATGCTTGTGTCAAGCTGAATTGACAATCTCCCTTGGATCCTGCCTATTATGTCATACTCTGTGTGGCCACATAGTTGCACTCCCCTTCTCTGTTGCATTTTGTTAACATGCTGGAACAGGGACTTCTAGCTGAATTTGAGGTTGTAGTTACATTTTAAGGAAAACTTTATTTGGGAATACAGAATGGGGAAAAACAAATCACCCACCATTTCACAACTATATAGATAAACTGCATAGTGTTTTATAAAATTTGTTTTAATTACCTTGCTTAGCTTCTCTATAAGACACACTGGTTTGCTAGCTGGATTTACACACTGTGCTACTGCACATGCTATTCTAGCCTTAAAGTGCAATATATGTCAATACTGCATCTCTATAAACTGCGGTTGCTTTATTTATTTTTGTGCTTCTACAGGTTGGAGTCTCGTATATCAGCAGACATCAGGACCATTCTGCAGCTGCTGCAGAAGCCGATGCCAATGATCCCACCTTCCTACAGCACCCTGACATTAACACCTAACACACCCTCCTCCTCCATCCTGTTTCCCACTGCTGCCTCTTCATTGGGATCCCCAAACCTTGCCTCCCCAAACGACAGGTCACCAACCACCAATCCCCAGCAGTGGCAGTCCAATGAAAACCAAGCAAATCTTCCAGAAGCCAATTCCCTCAGTTGTGGTTCCTCTGTCCTCCATCTTACTGTCTCTCCTCATCTCAGCAATGCCTTTCCTCCTCATACTTCCTCATATCAGTCACTGTTTTCTTCCTCCACCTTACCCCAAAACACCTTCACATCTGCAACTGATCCTCAAACTTCCTCTCAGTCTTCCTCATCTGCCCTCACACAGACAGGAAGTCAGCATGTGCCTTCCTTACATTCACCATATCCTCACACCTCACCTTCCCGTCTCCCCAGCTCCAGAGAGGATTAAACAACCAGTCCTTCCTAACAAGACAGATTTTATCCTCTGTCTCACAGGTACTGTTGGCCTTATCAGAGCTTGGAGAATGGGATAATTTAAAAACTCTTGTCTCATGACTGTGTTTCTAGTTCCCTAGTACACAGCAGGGTAATGTGTAAACACTTTAGCCAGGTTTATAATCACTGTCTATCATATGCTAGTGCAAGTACAACTTTGAGTTACTCAGTATCACGACTGGCTCAAATGAAAATGGCCAAGGGAGAGGCACCAAGAATATACTAAACCCTCTCAATCCTAACCTGTCGGTGATGACACATTTTTAAATCACTGTAACTCTTCGACTGTTTGCGGGATCGAAAAAAATCCAATGGTTTCTGAAAGAGGAGATTCAGCGCTTATGTATTCAGGTCATTACGTAATACAATGCATGTGTTCACAGCAGCGCTAGGAACAGGAAAGTAACTTGGCTCACATACACACACTTGTTGTTGAGTGTGTTATAGTTCGGAGTTCATATTGAACCTTCGAAATTTTGTATACATGTACATTCTGCATGCCTTATTCAGTGATAACGTGTGAAATTTCAATTCCGTTTTTTGTGGTTGTCTTATTCAATTCTATTAAAAAAAACTTTATTTGTCCCCGAGGGGCAATTTGAGGTTATTACAGCCTGTTATGACACTTACAGCAAACAGTACACCAATGCAACTACCAGATGTTAAAAGGAGTAGTAGTGCTGAAAAGGGACACAGGCACATACTCACAGCAGATTTTATGACACTTTTACAGCTAAAATGACAAAATAATTCCACAACGCATGTTAACATTCTAGGGTTTAAAGGGTTAAAAGTAAAAAAGAGGATAAGATGTGGTAGTCTGCAATTAGTCAGTGAATCATAAAATGTGTTGATGATGTTAGTACAAGCAGATTTTATAACATCAAATTGATCAGAAAGAGACATTGTTAATGTTGTAAATGTAGCTGGAATACAGAGCACCATCATCAGCAAACAGTGGCACTGTGTTCCTATGGCATATTGAGTTTGCTAATCAGGAGTCCCCAGGCCTGAGACATTGGTTCACTGAAGTTTACCAGTAGTGAACAAAAAGAGGAACAAGGTTAGTTTCATAAAAGTATCATTAAATGGAGTTTAAATATATTTTTACAGATGTAAAGATTTGAGGTTTCTGGTATGCATAAATTCTGTGAATAATCATTCCTATGAAATAAAACCCCTTTTTTGGCCTTGATCACTTTAATTCTTAAAAAAAATAGACATTTGCTATGTTATTTACACCTATAATTAGACCATCGTTGAGATGATGGAATCCAGGGCAACAGTAGCACATTTATTTAAGAGACACTCAGATAATAGATTATACAACTCTCCTGCAACACTGAACAAAGTTTAAATCATTACACTGTATGGCGGAGTAGAGGAGGACTGACTGATTAACCAGAGTCATATCGCATTGTATAAAAATAGTATTTAATGGGAAATTAAATGGGTGATTATGTCATAAATGCCAAAGGAACTTGTGGCAGCATCACATGCAATGTCCAGCCAGTCAGGGTGGGTCATTTTTAATCTAATCAATAAAGTGTCAAGTATTTTTTGTGCATCGCATGTTAAAGACATGTCATAAAGAATTCTATAGGCCACTGTTCTGCTCTTTTGACTTAGTTTACCTATGAATATGGAGATTCTGCGTGCAGCACTGAAGCAAAAAGAATGTTAGCTGAACTATATGAAAACTTTGTGGACTTAAACTAGGTTCATTATAATACTGCTTTCTTTACAAGGTTATTTGTTGTCTGCCCAAAGACTGTTTCAGCATATTATTTACAAGATTCTTATCTCAAGTAGAAAAATTAGCAATGTATCGATAATGTACAAAAACTACAAAGTAGGTTTAATTTAATATTAACACTCACTGAAAAAACACAGACATCAACAACCGTTTTCTTCAGTGCCATTACTACTGTTTTCAAAATAATATTTTCAACATTTTTCTCCAAGCATTGAGTCACTGTTGGACCTTTCAGCCAATAACATGAATGCTGGTCAGGGTTTCAAATCTTTACAAATTTTGCTTTTAATTCATAAGAATCAAATACATCTGTTAGAATTTCTTTGAGAATTTTGCATCCTACATATCTGACTAAAAGCCAGTTGGTCTGGACTCCATGCACAATTTTCTTCCTCTTAAGAGTTCAGTCTTGGGAAAATGTCTTTAAGGGCTGTATTTTAAATCAAAACCACTGAGCATTCACAGAAACACAGGTTTTGGTGGACTTACTATGGGCTTATTACCCTACTGTATATCTCTTCATGCCAGGGTCACAGATTGAGAGGACCAGTCCTTTACACTCAGCATGTGTTGATCACTAACACCTCCTCCAGCGATAACCTCCACAGGACAGTCCGCCCACTATTAGTCAGTAAGAACTTTACCTGTGAGTGAAATGAACCAATCAGATGGTGCCCTGCTGAGCCACTGAACACCTCAACCCAATACAGGAGGAGAATCTATCCAATCAGAGCGTGCAAGCAGCACCTAATGATGCCAGGATATCCTGCAGAATGTGCTGAGATGTTTGGACTGAAATCTAAAATTGGCAGGAATTTGATGTTAGTTTACAGCTAAGACTGAGGATCAAATCTTTTAATGTCTAACCATGATCACACTTAAAGCTGTGTTGTGAAATATTTGTCATTTCATGTCATTGTTGGGCTATATACCATTTGACAGAGCATGTATTTCAACTTAGATTTGCCTGATTTGTACTTGTGTGGTTTAACTGTCACCACTAGTTATCTTTTTAAAGCACACTATCCGACCCTATGTGATACTTGGGCCTTGGTAGCACTAATGTATGTGTGTTTTTGTCTGTCCTGGACTTGAAACATACATTTTTAAATGTGTTATCATGGAGAATTGTAGTAATTTTGCTTGCAGTTGCTTAAATGATTGATTGATAACAAGGCCATCACATTAATAACAAAGGATTAAACAACAGAATTCTTTTTATTTTGGAGGCATTCTTTTTGGGCTTGAGCATAAAACTGTGGGTATCTGATAAAAGGTTTTATTTTTCTACATTTTTCCAGAGTTCTAAGTTGTTTTGTCAGGTGACCAATATTCTGAGTTCTAACTTTGACTCCTGTTAAACCTGCCTGATTATGTTTGAAATCCAGTTCTTGTAGTCATTAAAGTTCCCTGATTCACTACATCTGCTGTGTGTCTGTGCTTGGGTCCTTGCCTGAAACATAAAAGTCCATATTATAAATGACAAATTACATATAGTTTCATAACTGTGTCTTACAGAAAGACAGAATGACAACACAAAACCGTCTCAATATTTATTTGGAAAATTATTTTATTAATTGGTATTATATGTTAGTCAGTACATTTAAGTCATTATCATGTGTCCAGATGTTATTACTGCACAGCATTCCAATTAAGAGAAAAAACATTCTTGAGTACAAAGTGCACCCTTAAAATCTACTGGTAGTGACTTTTTTTACATTACGGAGAAGTTTTCTGTTTGACCATAGCATATTTTTTATAGTGTCTCTGAGCCTGAAATGCACTTATACGTAGTTGACCTTTTTACTTAATTTACTTTACTATCAAAAACATTTTTTTCATGCAGTTAAGTGTTTGAGAAATTCAAATTATAAACAGTTTAAAACTCTTGCTGTGGCCTTTAGAGACTCATGATGTGCACACTTTGGGAAGTTTGGATGTGTGGACATCCTGAATTCAACTGGAGCGATTTCCCTTTCACAACATTGAACATGTGATTGATTATTCTATGAAATTAACTGCTGACCATAACACACTCCTGCTTTTTTAGCAATGCTAAATGCTCTATGCTGGATCTTCCTCCAACTTGTTCTGGATTGAAGAAGTACATAACAACTACAGCTTTGCCAGACATAGGGATTTGTCATAGTGTGATGACAGCTATAGCATTCCTGATCTGTGGCCAAACAAATCTCTCTCAAATCTCAAGAAAACATTGTTTACAAACAAATTAAGGTGCTTGTGATACAAAATATCATAACTTCATACTTTCCTGGCAAGAAGTTAAAATAATATTGGATCCTTCTTCAAACTAAATTCTGAGAAGTTTATTGAAGTTGGTGTCTTCTTGAGTTTGTACATTAATTAAACTATAAGGCCAATTCATACTTTCTCATTCAGGTGTCAGCTACGGTATCCATATTTCATCACTACCCTATTAGAACTCGGTACCCTATCCCAAAGTTGAGGCTGGCCACCCTGTGGATTAAACACATTTTAACAGCTTGTATTTGCAATAATATTCTTTTGGTCAATACTCAGAGCTCATGGCCATGCACTAACAACCTGGTGGCCATGGCTTAGTGAATCTGCAAACACTATAAAGGCTCTGAACATGGTCCACTCCAATTCAACATGGCTAGCTTTTATTGCTCATGGAGTAAAAAGTTAAACTTCAATGCAGGTTTCTACCCAGTTGTTACTACCCCACTGCGACATTCCATAACATCATCTTACTTTACTTGGCAGACGCTTTTATCCAAAGCGACTTACAAGGAGAAGACACAAGAAATTATCATTCAGGTTCTGTAAATTATGAGTTACTACAAACTAAGAGCCCTGATAAGACCCAAACTTGTCAAGAAGACAACATGCTTGCTTGTGTGCGTGCAAAAAAAGAAGCTGTTGGTTATTGACTGAAATGCAGCTGAAAATCTTCAAATAGATGCTGTCTAGAAACTGACAGGTTCAGTTAGACAGGAAGAACTACACTGCTAAATTGTAAACAATGAAGGTTTTCAAATAAAAAAATCAGCTTGGGAAATGTTTAGAACAAAAAAGCTCAACTTTTTAAACAAGTGAGTTTTCAAATGTTTTTTAAAGGTGGTGATAGTCTCGGCTAGTCGAATGGAGCAGGGCAAG
>JAUMHL010000010.1:594868-609631 GCA_032362345.1 Sandelia bainsii
AATAAACTTGACTGGTCAACACACACAACCGCTCTGTACAAAAAGGCCCAGAGTCGACTGTATTTCCTGAGGAGGCTACCGCATGACCCCTAGGGGGCTCCGTAAAGACTGGAGATGAACTGGAATATATTTTTATACGCGGTATAGGGTTTTATAATACTGTTTACATTGTACTCGCATTTAAATCTTTACAGCCGAGAGCAGAGTCATTCATCAGGCTCTCTCTGTCTCTCACTGACACACACCTAACACCCACACCCCTCTCCCACTACGCATGCGGTCAGAGCCAGTCACGGCTCTACTGTGGTTCAAGTCAGCAGGATAGAAGGACTACAGGCTCCAGTCAACACTAAAATGAACAACGATCTGGTTGGTAAAAAGAAAACCAGCGGTTTAGTAGTTTGAGGTTGTTCGGATATTCAGACATTCTTTGTAGAGTATGCCACAAAAAGCTTACATCCAAATATGAAAGCACGTCAAAACTAGGAAAACAAATTCAGTAGAATCGCCCTTTAACCAAATACTGAATAGGAAGCTAACTTGTAAAGAGAAATGTTTGTGTAGCTGAATAATGTACTGTGATGAATTAAGCAGTGGTGTCAGTGAACTCCAACACGTTGGCAAAAACCGAGGCTGTTTAGAGCGCAGCTGTATAATGTTCCACAGCTCGTCCATTAAGAACAGATTAATAAAATCAGAGTAGATCTTAACAGCCAGTGATAGTTTATCAGACCGCTGTCTGTCATGCTTTCATTGGTACTTGTCGGTTATCTCGACCCCCCGTTCTATCACTTTGCCGTCAGCGTCCTTCGGTTGCCGGGGCAACAAAATGCAATTTTCCAACCAACAGAAAAATAACACGAACAGCGTTTTCTCTTATGTTGTTCTGTTATGTGTCTCTGTTGCCAGTAGTAGCCAGGGGCAACATATGTCATAGAACGGGGGGTCGGGATAACCAACAAGTAAGTACACAGTAACTGTAAGAACTGGTAAAAACGAAGTTAACCCAACAGTAACGTGTGAGCTCGGAGTCCACAGTGTTTACATGCTGAGCGGAGAAGCTGTGGAGGACCGCAGCATTATTCTGCAAACAGGAGCAGCTACTTGAAGCAGAGAAGAATTGCTACCAGTCTAGTTTTAGTTACACATGCATAACCTACTTACTGTTTTAGATCATGACGTGTCCGTGTCATGACAGCGACGATGAAACCACGATGATGAAATCACTTATTTTGCTTTCATAATTATCTCGTTTTCTCGAGAAAACAAAATCGTTCTTATCGAGATAACGAGATAAAAATATTGTTAACAGATATGGTCGTTCAAGACTTCTTTCTTGTAAGGGTAGACCTATTATAAAGAAGATATAATAGATGGTATATCGCAATCATGTTATATGTCGAAAAAACAAAAACAAAACAGGCCCGGCTAGCTCAGTCGGTAGAGCATGAGACTCTTAATCTCAGGGTCGTGGGTTCGAGCCCCACGTTGGGCGTCACTTTTGTTCAATTGTTGCTGTTGAAAACTACAAATATACTACATTTTACATAACCTTCAAATAGCAGTAATCCATCACAATGTTGTGATAGTCTAACTATGGTTGTAAAGAAGAAAACTATGTTTCCGCCCGGTTTCGAACCGGGGACCTTTCGCGTGTTAGGCGAACGTGATAACCACT
Organism: Sandelia bainsii; assembly: GCA_032362345.1. Taxonomy (NCBI): domain Eukaryota; kingdom Metazoa; phylum Chordata; class Actinopteri; order Anabantiformes; family Anabantidae; genus Sandelia; species Sandelia bainsii. Next base: position 596,547 of record JAUMHL010000010.1, read on the forward strand.
ACACTACGGAAACCCTGATGAAAGGGACATAGGAACATTGTCAAAGTAACACTGAATTCAGAATTTTGCCCAAGACCAAAGATAACCAGTGTGAACAAATTGACTGAAGTCACCTTATCTAACGTAAACTAAGATATTTGGTTTTCTTGGATTCTGGCACTCTATACACCTACCCTAACCTACTCTATGACGATTTAAGGGATTATGCCACATTATTGCATAAGGCGTTGGTGGTATAGTGGTTAGCATAGCTGCCTTCCAAGCAGTTGACCCGGGTTCGATTCCCGGCCAACGCATTATTTTAAACACTTTCTATTTGCAAATATAAACAATATTCACTACAGAGCAGTGGTAGTAGGCACATTAACAGAAGCAATAACAGCAGCTGTGAATGTACTAGCAGTAACAATAGCTAGAATACGGCAGTAGAAGTAATATCACAAGGAGTTTTAGTAATAATAGCACACAACTTCTACTACTGCAGTTAATGCTACTTCAGTAATACTATAAGCAATAAACTGCAGAAGTAGTGCTAGTGATGGTGACAGCAGCAGAGATAATAGCAGAAGCAAAAGTAAATTAAAATAAAAAACAGAACTAGTAATATTGAAATAAAACTAATAATAAAATAAAAGCTGTACAACTACCATTTGGTGTATTAGTAGCACTAACAACAACACCTACTACAGTGAGGAACGCTGTGCGTTTTATTCCTTTGCGCAGCAGGCCATTTATGATAATAAGAGAGGAAACATCTGGTATCCAGGAGATTTTAAATAATTTACAGGAGTCGGAGCTGCTATTAAAATACAGAACACTCCCAAAACGTCCGGGAGAGGTGGTATGTTATTCTGAGAGTTTGCTTGTTTAACAGGTATTCTGATATTCTGCTGTTTGCTCTGTTTGGAGGGTCTGTGCTTTGCTCTAAGTCAACTAATAATTAATAAATATTTTATAAATAATAATAATAATTAGTTTTGTGGTACAACTAGTAATGGTAGTCTTCTCTAACAATAGCAATAACAGTAGAAGTACTAACAACAACAGTGATAAAAATACTAATGACAATACTTGTGACAGTACCCTTAACAGAGTAGCCATAGCAATCCTACAAAAAATTAAAATAATTTAACAATAATAATAATACTAATAATAGTCTATTTGTGCTGTGTTACTGAAATGCAACTGAGAGAAATAGTGGCTCCCTTCCACTACTTCCAACTATCATAAAAATTAAATAAAAATTATTTCAACTGACTCACCACTTTGATGCTTTCTTGTGGATGCGTGCTCTTGGAACATTCATCCCATCTGTGAGTTCATCCAAAAGATGCTAGTTTGTAAAAAGTACATTAATGTTAGTGTCCACTTTCAGATAGCGTAAACAAACACTATCAAGTAGAAATAAAATACAATACAATACTCATGCTTTTTACTTTTAATTTCCAGAAATGTACTGTGGATCAAAAAAAAATGTGAGAAAAAATATCATGACATAGCTTCTTTTCAAAAGGGCACAAGCTCAAGCACAGAACCAGAAACAGTAATATACCTAATCATGCTGAGTAATGATTCCAGTCACGTTTGACATTACTCAAATTATTGCTCAGGGAATTTTTACTACTCAGATTTAAATTCACAATTACTTGGCTATGAAGAAGCAAACCAACTAATCTACGCACATTTCAGACAACGTTATTATTTAGCTAACAATTGTCACAAAATATTACAATAAACTTTTCGGTAAAACTATAACATGCCAGATGGTAAAAAAAAATATCACAAAACATCTCTAATACAAAGTATAGGAGAACCTTGGGGCGCAAACTTTTGCGCCCAAAGCCCGCCCACAAGACTGACGTCACCACTCCAGACCTGGAAATTCAAACGGAAATTCACCGCGGAACTTGTGTTTTGTTTACAGTCAGTCGGAGGAGCAGTTTTTTTGTCATGGATAATGCTAATTCAGTTGCTAAAAACTGAACCGTTCCACAGAAGAACCCCACAGGAAAAACCCTCACCAGTCAAAATCAAATAACTAACACAAGACAGAGGGAGAACTTACACTCGGTCTTTCTCCAGAAACTGGTCTGAGAAGAAGTCCTGGCTAACTGTCTGTCCTGAGACCAGAGTTTTGTTTTGTTTCTCCTGCCTCCTCTGTCAGCTGTCAGGAACAGAACGAGTCTGGATTCAGACAGGTATTAGAGATTTAATAAATTTTCCTGATAAAGTGAGAAAGTATGAACAGACTAGCAGCCACATGGAAAATGCTATGTGTCTTACAATGATGCAATGTGAATATCGCTACGCAGCTTAATGAAGGCACCAGGATAGAACATAATGAGATGACATAGTGAGGAGGGGGACAAAAACGACACATTTTGTCTAAGATAATAGATTGCATTAAATTCTGTGGTGTGTTTCAGCTCACGTTGTGTGGTCATGATGAACGTGAACACTCAGAAAATCCTGGTATTTTCATGGGGCTGGTGGACTTTGTTGGATCCCTGGATGCAGCTGTACCTGCAGACTGTTACTGTGTTTAAGGGGACATCTGAGACAGTGCAGAATGAGCTGCTTGACTACATGTTCTCAGTTGAAGGAGAGACGGGCAAAATTTACTTATAAATAGTAAATGACTGAAAACACAGACCATGTATTTTTACTTTAATTTAATCTTTTAAAGTTGTGTGATGCATAAGAACGGTGCTTTGGTTTATACTAGTGGTGATATGTGATTAGAGCGCATCTGAAATCCCCAAAATATAATTTTACCAGCCGCCAAAATGTAGGTGGAGGGGGGCGTACAATATTTTTAATCAACCACGTATATGATACAGTCGATGTCATCATCACGTTTATTTTTCCTTCAAAAAGATACAAAGTACAAAGTAAATTACTCACAAATCAAATCACCGGTACTAGGCTTTTCGAGTGTGAACCCTAGGGGCGCTGCTAAACCACCTTTTGCATTGAAATGCGGCGGAATGCGATTGTTTCAGGCTTTTATAATGTTTGAATTAGTTTTACTCATAAAACGATGTCATCTGTTTTTATCGTTATTGTGCCACGATGCAATTAATTAATTATAAGGCTGTATAAGACTGGTTAGCAAATTACTGCTCAAATCACACTGTCCAGTAAAATGTTACTTACACAATGACGCATTAATATAGATCATATAAAGTGTAAGCTATGCTGAGACTTTGTCATTGTTTTCGCTAATTATGGCTAATCAAGTTAGCATGTTAACATCTGTGTCACGTCCCTGTGCCTCTAGTTGGTGCATTAAATGTTATCATGCAGCTAATAGTAATAATAATAGTTCACATTTGGTCAGGATATTACAGTACAAAGATGTCAATGGCGTATCTGAGTGAAAATGAACAATTCTTTGCTTGTGTATTTTTATTAGAACTACGTGCTTTTCCAATCATCACGTGACGCGTGACGGGTGCTACGGTACGGTTGTCATGGAAACGGGCTGCTCATCAGAAAGCGTCCGCGCTTGCAGCAAGCGAGACAGGCAGAGAAATAAGGGAAATAGTCGATATAATTTCATCTTTGGTGAGTACAAGTTTTTGAGGAGGTTAAAGATTTGAATCACAGTACAACAGAGTACCACACCGACATGAACAACGCAGACACGTGTGAAATAATAGGTAGTTGGTTGTGGTAACTGTCTTGTCGCATCCAGTATCACTGTAAACAAAATGTGGCAATGCTTCCGCTCAAGACCTTCACATTAAAATGGTTGTCCACAAAGTTTATATTGTATAGTATGTATGGTAATGCAGATGTTGGCGCTTGGAGAGAGAAACGTAACAACACAAAAATGACATAAAAGACAACAGTAATAAAAAAATAAGTAAAAGTCTGAAAATGTACTTTCACAATTTTGACCAAACTTTTATTCTGAAGGCGAAGTGACTTACATGTTGATGCCTTGTGCAGGGTAACTTCATGATTCTGCAGACGCAATAGAACTAAAAAATAGCCTGAATAATAGGCTAATAATAGGCCATTTCTAGCCTGAAAGTTTCAACCAGTCGTGAGCACTTTCACAGCGAAAAGGTAACATGGGGATGTTGCCACTAATACATTAGCAGCCTAGTGCCTACCTAGCTCATTACATTGCACATGGTTTACTATATTTGGGTCCTGACATTCTTATCCATATACTGTACTTGATTGAGTGACTGTGACCTCTTTAAAACTCGACACAAACATTGAAGGAGTTCTTGATACTGCACTGAGTTAGATAAAGCTGACTGCTGTTACACACGCCCTGCCAGGTCATCATGCAGGATAACAGGAATGGGATGATGTCGTTCCCACCACCTGTCAGCAGAGACAGGGTCATCTGGGAATTCCCAAAGGTACATCCCTTTCTTTTTAATCCAGTAGACTGTTGTGCTCCAGCTTTAGGCAGGTGGAGAAAAATCCCCGTCTTTTACATTGAGATTACTGTGGTTAAATAGTAGGTACTAGTAGGAAAAGTAGTAGTACATAAGTAGGAAAAGTTTTGTACATATTTAAATGGTGGTTCTCTGACTTTTCCTTATAGCACACCTGAGGTTCAGTTTGTGTTTAGATTGAAATACAGCAAACTAGACAACAACAAACAGAAGGATTGCTATGACATGTGGTACATTTATGCCCCCCTCAGGTTGAATTGTTATGACTTTTGTGATCACTTTACTTTTCATCCTTATCAGGTGAAACCTTTAATTTTACCATTAAAAAACAAAATCAGATAGATGGTGAACATGCTACATTATGTTCTGCATGTTAGCATTTACCTCAAAACACAGCTATGCCTTCTGTGTATGTGGCTGACAGAGCTACCAGCATGAATGCAGACTTACGTTTGTAATATTAAATGTATTAAGTGGCTTTCTGCAGAGTAAATGTCAGTAGTGTGTGGGTTGTTCTTTTCAGTGCTACACACCAGAGGCCTCTCTGCAGTTGAAGAAAGACTGGGACGTTCAGGCCAAAGCAGCCTGTAAAGACAGAGCTGCCAGACACCAGCCGTGAGTCTCCTGCTTCCAGGTTAATGTGTCGCTCTTAGTTTTGCTTAAACATTGACATTGTGTTGTTTTTTTTTAAAGGTGGGACCGACAGAAAATGTCCAAAGTGGTGGTGGTTGGAGACCTTAATGTGGGGAAGACCTGCCTCATCAATAGGTACTATTCATAGGTAACATAGAATACGTTTTGTTGCTGAAACGTTATGGACATCTAAAACTTGACTGTTTTTGTGCTGTTTTCAGGTTTTGTAAAGACATATTTGAAAGAGACTACAAGGCCACCATAGGAGTGGACTTTGAGATTGAGAGGTTTGAAATCTCTGGAGTGCCTTTCTCCCTTCAGATGTGAGTGGTCTGACTTTAAACAACCTATGAGGTGCTGTGCTCTGTGTTTTGACGTCCATAATGTTTGGTGTTTTTTTTACTTATACTTATAGATGGGATACTGCTGGACAGGAAAAATTCAAGTGCATTGCTTCTGCATACTACAGAGGTGCTCAAGGTAAAAACAAAAAGTTGTGATAAGTCATTTAAAAAAGATAGTATTTCTGATGCTAAGTGAGATCATTTTACATTTTAGCAGGGTTTAACAAATAATGCTGAAACTTCTTGTTCATCTTTTCCAGTTATTATCACAGCCTTTGACATGGCAGACATTAAGTCCCTAGATCATACACGGTAGGTCTGATTGTAACATTATCATTAGGTATATTCTACTGGTGTGTAAAACTAAACACTGATGCTCAGTCTTTTGAAATGCTTTATATACTTCAATACTAACAATGGATCACATGTGAAAGGTGTGCAGTTGTCTAACTGCGGTTCTCCTCGGTTCTACAGCGCCTTATAGCAGGTCAGCTCATGCTTGTGGTTCTCTGGTGCTTAACTGTTTCCGTTCACTCTCAGTGTTGTCATTAGCCACAGCATCCAGCTGTTTTAACCAAAAAACAGCTCAGATTAACCCACTGTCCTCTTCAGATGTGGACAAATCCAAACTGGATTTGTACAGTCACTCATTTTTTCCTACAGTGTCTCTGCTTCACATTCACATTCAGTTTGAAATAAAATAAAGGATACTACGTTACAATTGTAAAATTTTTGGTTGCTTATGTATATAGGGTTATTTTGTGTATATAGATGACTAACTTACTTGTTTTTCTTCTATAGAAAGTCTAAGCCAAGTCTAAGCTTTACAACAATGTAAATATACTGTGGGAGAGTGTAATCAACTAGTCATTTAAAGAACTTAGAACACTCATACATCTGGTTTGTTTGTTTTATGCTGTCTGGGCTGTGGCATTTCAGATTGTGTTTCACCACCTGAACAGACAGTTTCCTGGGGAATAGGGGACTCTGACAATGACGTAAAAATTTAGTTGTTTGTTTTCACAGCCAGTGGTTGGGGGAGGCCATGAGAGAAAATGAGCCCGACTCTTGTTTCGTCTTCTTAGTTGGCACTAAGAATGACCTACTGGTGAGTATATCTCATATTGTACTGCATTTTGTACATTTTTACATTCATATATTTTTATCCAGTACTTAACCTATACTTGTGTGTGTAAGCCCTCAGAAGAACGACAGAGGACAGAAAAAGATGCCATCAGAATAGCAACAGAAATGCATGCAGAGTTTTGGGCTGTTTCAGCTAAAACAGGTAAAACCAAGAACCCACGTTTGCCACTTGTTGCTGCACAGCACATGGAAAAAACATACATATAGTGCTGCTAAGACTAGCTGAAAGCCACTGTAAGTTTTTTTATTATTTTCAGGGGAGAACGTGCAGAGGTTTTTCTTCAGGGTGGCAGCTTTAGCCTTTGAGAAGTGCATGCTGAAGGACATGGAGGATGGTGTCCCTGCTAGCATCGGACAAGGAGCTGGTATCAGTAAGTAAGAACTCATCTCCTAACAAACAGATGTTGATGATGGAAGTCTTAATATAGAAGTAATGTTTGTCTGCACAGAATCGGATCGTGCCAACCTGGAGGTGGCTCCAGCGCAAGACACGAAGAGAAGCTGCTGCTGATGAAAAAGATGGAGTTTGTTGTTTTGTGATAAAGGAACGTGTCACAAAAGCATGGCTCACTGATGTGTTTTTAATCGTTTTTCCACAACAGCGGAGGTAGATGGCACAGACAAATAAGCTAAATTAAGTTCTGCATTTACAGACATGACATTCAGTAGATGCAATTCATTGTTGGTTGTAGTCTTTATATGGTATTTGTTAATAGACACATACTGTATATAGACAATCAGAAGCCTTATTCTCATTAGTGAACAGAGCCAGATGGAGGCTGAATTCAGCTGCAGAAGTCTAAATGATGGACCATGTTCCACTGGATTGAAATGTTCCTTAGAACATGTTCTGTTAGGTTAATTTAATTGAAACTGCCATGTGTTCTGACGTGACAGAACATTTGACCAGTACGTGTTCCTAAGAGTTGGATGTAATTGGAGGGAAGCCATCAATAATGGATTATTTTATCTGATACAATTTTTTTTATGAATTTAATCATTTTCATAGCATCCAAAGAAATTCAGTGTTCACTGCTTTTCCCACTACGTAATTAGTGTAGTAAAGTCAGTGTTGTCTATTAACTCAATGTTTATAATGGTCACAACATTTTAATGTTATTTCTTAATGTTATAGTATCTCAGTATAATGGAGCATTAGTGGATGAAGGCAGCTGTGTATTTGCAGAATTGTATTTTTGTCGAAAACCAATTATAATTTAATAAAGTAGTTTATCACCTCTCTGAATAATTGTGTCTTGATAATATTGAAATATGTGCACAATTCACACGCCAAATCACAATGCATAATTTATGGTTTACTGGTGCAGATTTTTAAATGAAGATGAATGGAATATGCATCACATCAGACCAGCTATATCGGGTTATAGGGTGTATACATTAAACAACACGGGTTATAATCTTACCGAAGAAGCGAAGATGGAAAATGAATAGAGTGAGACCTCTTGCTTTCCTAACAAACTCTCCAAACGGCCGCCAACCAATCACATCACATATTTCCATGTTGAGGAGGAAGTAGCACCAGTGTAAGCTAGTTTGCTAACAAACTGCTTTTATATTTCCTCTCTAAAAGCTGTTTTATTTAAACTATATGGATGCGCTTTCAATGAAAGTAGTCACTGCACCGTCGTGGCTAATGTTAGTTAACTTATCGTTAGGTGTAAGTTGTTTCAAGTAGCCACATGCTAGGCTAACCAATGTCAACATCGAGGGCAGTGTGAACTGTTAGTAGCTGAAGCTGTGGAGAGAAGACTGCTCAGATACTGTTATATACACTCTACACTGCAGCAATAATGTTTTATTGAATACTTAAAAAAGTTATGTGGGTAACGTTATATAGAGAACGTTTATTAACGGTGGTGACAGGCAGCAGATCATGGTTGAACTTAAGTTATTATGTCAACATGGGAGAATGTAGCTAATTAGTCTCGTTTACTTAGTTTAGGTCGACACGCCTTGTTCATCTCTTTATAAAAATACGTCTACCATGAGTTTATGACTTTGATATGTCAGGATTGGTTTGGATCCCCAGGTGATTCATCATGAAGACCAATAAGTCATATAAACTTGTGCTGCACAAGAAAGGATTTGGTGGAAGTGGTGAGTGAGAATTTGCAATCGCTGTAACCTAAATGAATCTTCTTGTTTTGACAGATCTGATCTTAATGAGCTTGTTTTTGAAATTGTCTTTTTCTTTGACCAGATGACGAGTTGGTTGTAAACCCAAAGGTTTTCCCTCAAGTCAGTCTTGGGGATATAATTGAGGTTGCACACCCCACAGATGAATACAGGTGACTGCGTATTGCAGGACGCTGGGTAGTTTCACAGTTTAATTGATGTTTTTTGATTAACATATTTTTCTACTACTGAGGCTGTACCATGGTATTGTCTTTTTGAAATTCCAGTCCTCTCCTTCTGCAAGTGAAGAGCCTCAAAGAGGACCTGCAGAAAGGTAAATGACTTCTCTGTGTCCTCTCAGAGCGTTGGTTGTTGCTGTGACACTAGAACACAGATGTATTAAACTGAAATGATTAGTTGATTAATTGATTAGTCAGTCTGCAGAGTGATTTTTTTTGTTTTTCTAATCTTTTGTAATATTAAACATGTTTGGGTTGAAGAGTTGTTCAGACAAAACAATCTGAAGACATCATTGGCATTGTCTGTCATTTGACAGATTTATCAATAATAAAAGTCATCTCTAGGTGCAGCCCTAGTAAAGATGGACAGTTGATAGAATAATACCTCACAGTATAACGCAGCCATGTACAGCTCTCTTGACACATTTTGTGGTCATTTGCTTGCTACAATTGCTTCATCTTCCTATAGTTGATGGTTCACTACCCATGACGGATATTTTGATCTTTTTCAGAGACGATCAGTGTGGACCAGACTGTAGCACAAGCCTTCAAACTGCGTGCCTACCAGGATGTCATTGTTAACATAGTCGACCCTAAGGTACAGTCACTCTGAGTATTGTGCTGATCCTTCACTTGTCAGTCTAGGAGAATCTCTTATATCTTTTTTTTCTCACAGGATGTAACACTAGACTTAGTGGAGCTGACTTTCAAGGACCAGTACATTGGCAGAGGAGACATGTGGAGACTAAAAAAGAGTCTGGTAATAAAGTTTTACAGGATGTTTCTGTGTAATAATGTACAGTTGCACATTTTCACAAGTATTTACCTGTTAAAATCTATGTTCCAGGTGAGCACATGTGCTTATGTGACGCAGAAAGTGGAGTTTGCAGGAATCAGGTACTAGGCATACATTTTGGGCTCTACACTCCAGTTGCATATATGTGCTTAAAGGGAACAGATCAAGTTGTACATACAGCACCCAAATTAACCAACACACAGTATGTGTAAAGATCAGGAGAAAAGTTTAAAAAAACAAACATTGCAAAGGTTTAAACGAGTGCACAGTGAAGCTGATTGAAATGACTGCAGACACATTCCATCACTTATCAATCCTTGTGGTGTCTTTAATTCTCTAGAGCCCAGGTCAGTGAACTGTGGGTGAAAGGAGAGAAAGTGACCTGTGGCTACATCAGTGAAGGAACTAGGGTAAGTTTTCATAATAAGAAGGCAGATGCTGAAATTATAGTTCATAAATAATTGCTTGCTAATAGTTGAAGTGAGCATTCAAGGTCAATGTATTTGACTTTTTCGTTTAAGAAAACATTGCAGGGTAGGAAGTGCTTACCACAATTCTGATTTCACTCAGTGTAGAAAAGTCTCTTGAAATAATAACTAGACCATCTCGGGAAATAAATTCAACATATTTAGCAGTTTTGAATCCTTTTTTGAAATCTGCAATACAGTAATCTTTAAGTATTTAAGTACTGTACGTGAAAAGGTCATTTAATACATGCATCCTTCAATGATCTTGGTAGATGACTATCTGAGCATTAAGCTCTGATTGTTGAACTTGAGGCAAGTGATAAGTCCTCTTACAACAAGAGATATCAGATTTCTTGGATATTGCATTGAATTTGCAGGCATCAGAATTTCCACGAGATTCCAATGTGAGAGAATTCAGCAAGTTTGCAGGGAGGGGGTGTGGCAGTTCTGTCTTCTGGAAGACCTTTGACCTTTTTGTCGCTGTTTCAGTGCATTCATTTTGCCAGTCTGGATGATATTTGCCCTAGTTGAGAAAAGGGTGGAGTGACTAATAAGAGGATGAAGACATAACTATCCTAATAGCTGCTAAAGCAGAAACTGACAACCAGTGTGAAAAACTTGAAAATATGGAAACCCGGTGCAATAATATCTGAGATGTGGCCATTTCCTGGTGGTATGCCACTTGTTTCCTACCTGCATAGACCATTTCCTAACTTCAGATGGCACTTAAAACTCACATGTCACACCTGTGGCTTCACAGTTACTGATGTAACACTGTCATGTTATATTATTATTATTAATTATTAGTATTATGTTGGAGGCATCCTCTGAAATGACTGGTGATTTTATGGTACAGGTGGTGTTCAGATCTACGTCTGCAATGGTGTACATCTTTATCCAGATGAGCTGTGAGATGTGGGACTTTGACATCTACGGTTAGTTGAATAAGCTTCTTGTGTCTGTTTTTCAGTGAAATGACAGTTTTCATATTGACACGCACGTCTGAAGACGAATATTTGATTTCAATGTTTGGCTCTCAGGTGATCTCTACTTTGAGAAAGCTGTAAATGGTTTCCTGTCTGACCTTTTTGCCAAGTGGAAGGTTTGGGATTTTCTTTATTTGGCTTCATTGTACATCTAACTTTATTTTTTTAATTATTCATTTAAAAAACAAATGTCCTTTAATATTAAAGGAGAAGAACTGCAGTCACGAGGTGACTGTTGTACTTTTCTCACGTACATTCTACAATGCTAAAACTATAGGTGAGGTTTTTTTGTCTTTATTATCACTTATGACTTATGACAAAGATTAATACTGCCCCAGTGCAGGATGTATTACTGAAATTAAGATGTGAATTTCCTCAGATGAATTTCCTGAGATTCTGAGAAGCTCCATCAGACAGGATCACGAGGGACGTTTCTATGAAGACTTCTACAGGTGAGCACACTGCCACAGTATTAGCAACTATTACTTGAGGCAGAAGTGAAGACGGGATGACGGTAGCGTTTGATGACTTGTTACTGTTTTGCGATCAGGGTTGTGGCTCAGAATGAGAGACGGGACGAATGGACGTCATTACTGGTCACTATCAAGAAGCTTTTCATCCAGTATCCTGTCCTTGTGCGACTGAAAGAAGCAGGTAGAAAATGAGTTCAGTGTCTGACTGACAAATGAATCTTTAGAACTTTTTTTTTCAACCAGAATTTTGTTTTTGTTTGCTCTCGTGCCAGATGGTTTTCCTGTGGGTTATAACTCAACTGCTGCTCAAGGAAACTACCTGGAGGCCATTAACCTCTCCTTCAATGGTATGTACTCTAATCCCAGAGTCAAAAAAATGTATCAGCAGTCAGTTATAGTGTCTTTCATTGATTAATAACTACACAAGACAAAAAGAAAAGCTGAAAGTCACCGTGTCTCCTACAGTGTTTGACAAGCACTATATCAACCGTAACTTTGACCGCACCGGCCAGATGTCAGTGGTCATCACACCCGGGGTCGGAGTGTTCGAAGTCGACCGTCTGCTTATGATTCTCACCAAACAGCGCATGATTGACAACGGTGAGTGGGAACATGTGGAGAAAATGAACAGACCCAACAAATCTACTTGTTAACTGATAATTGAAGGTTCATCATATGAAGTGAAATAATGTTGGTGGCTCATATTTTGTCCTCCAGGTATTGGGGTAGACTTGGTGTGTATGGGGGAGCAGCCGTTGCATGCAGTACCATTGTTCAAGGTAACACATCTTTAGGCTCTGTTCTTTAGCACATTCAGTTTGATAAAGTGCCAAGTGTCAGCTTTCATTTGTGTTGGTTTACAAGTTAAAGCTAATACTTTAATGTAGTATCAGTAATTTTAAACTTAATCTACTGTACTACAAAGCAAAACTTGTAACTGTGGTCTGTTGTTACTGAGGACATCTGTGATATTCTCTGCAGCTGCACAACAGGACAACATCCGGAGACTCTCGTGTGGGAGACGACTATAACCTGCCGCACTGGATCAACCACAGGCAAGGAAATGTCAATAAGAATAGATTTCAATTCAAATGGCATATAAAAGTAAGTTTGCTTTTTCTTCATCTATGTCCACAGCTTCTACACCTCTAAAAGTCAGAACTCTTGCAGCTCCTTCACTCCCCGAATCAAACTGGCCGGTCGTAAGGTATCTTCACAGTTTGCAGGACTGTTGTTTGACTTAAAACGTTTTAAAGTGGTTTATTGTATGTTTTAACATCTGATTAAAATTATAATTATTTCTAGCTTCATGCTGAAAAATTCAAGAGCAACAAAGACCACAGTGAGTTATATATATATATATATATGTGTGTGTATATACACTACTCACAAAAAGTTAGGGATATTCGGCTTTCGGGTGAAATTTCAGGATGAACCTAAAATGCAC
>JAUMHL010000010.1:609848-653511 GCA_032362345.1 Sandelia bainsii
TGTGAACTTTTTACGTTTTCCATAAATTTCACCCGAAAGCCAAATATCCCTAACTTTTTGTGAGTAGTGTATTTATATTATTTTTTTTACTTCTGAAATCTTTTAAATTTCTCAAAGCATGACATAGATAGACTTTATCTTTACCCCACCCTTCATCTCCATGACCTCTTTCAGCTCTCTGTGCTCCAAAGGACTGTGACAATAGTCTGCCTATACAGGTGGACTATGATGCCTATGATGCTCAGGTGTTCAGACTTCCTGGTCCTTCGCGAATTCAAAGAAGCACCAACTTCAGGTAAGCGACTGCTTTCACAACACTAAACTCCATCCAGTGAAACACACAGAGACTGATCCCTTTTATTGAACCATTGGGACTTTTAGCCCCTTCAGTAGTGACTGCATGTTTTTCAGGATGGGTCGAGACAAAGAGATGAGTGGGAGGAAGAGCTGGGGCTCAGTGGACATCAATGCAGGCATAGGGGCATCCCCTCCTGTACGCTCTGGGGCTCCTGAGGAACAGCGTAGCCTGGCGTCTGATGATAGTCTGGGTCCTGTATCCAACATGCTGCTGATACCCCGCATGCCTCATGCACAGTATGAAGTCAGCAGTTCTCTGGGATACACAAGCACCAGAGGTTAGTCCTCCATAGGTTTATTCTGGGCCTGTAGCACTGTTGTTGGTAATCATAGTGCCCGCTTATTTGTTAGTGTTGTGTGATGAAATGTGTTCCATTTTTTGTACTTGTTGTTTTGTTATTCTGTTGGTCAGAGCTGTTGGAGAAAATGATGGACTCTCAGCGGGATTCCAGTGCCCCGGGCAGGTTCACAGTAGGGAGTGCTGAGTCGACCCTGCGCATCCGTCCTGGAGGTTACACGCCTCAGAGAGCTCTCATAAACCCTTTCACCCCATCCAGGATGCCCATGAAGCTCACCTCTAACCGTCGGCGCTGGATGCACACCTTCCCCGTCGGTGAGGTGACACAGTCCACAAACACAATCAGGAATTTATCGAAACTAGTTAAGGTGTGAGTAACTTAGCATAGTGTGGCTCATCACTGCTTTGGGGAATTGCAGATTTAGACCACTCATATTACTTTTGATCTACATACAGTAACACATTCTGACACAGTTAAAACATGTTGTGATAGAGGTTTAAGGTTAAAATCAAAGAAAGAGCCAGAGACTGTAGCTTTATGTCTGGTATTCAGTCCATGGTTGTTCTTCAGGTCCTTCTGGGGAGGCAATCCAGATCCATCACCAGACCAGGCAGAACATGGCTGAACTGCAGGGCAGCCAGCAGAGAGATCCTGCCCACACCTCCGCCGAGCTCCTGGAGCTGGCCTATGACGAGGCCACTGGAAAGTCAGACACCCCTACCACAGAACACACATTTCCTTTGTAAACAAAGTTAGGTTGAAGCACAGACCATATATTAATGCTTATTTATCTCTTTTTTAAGACGGACAAGCTGCAGGCAAACTGGAGATAATGGTCTTTATGTTGGTGGAGGGATGGAAGAGATCACTGGAAGTCCTGGAAGCAACAACAGTGGTGATATGCCTTCACAAACATACTTACTGTTAGATATTATTTGGCCTGGTTTTGTAGGGAGATTCCAGCTGATAAGGCTGGATGGTCTTTTGGACCTTGCCCATTCTGAAAACAACTGGAAATGTGGACTTGTCTGACCACAGAACATACACTGTCTTTCATTCTGTCTGACATGAGCTTTGTCCCAGAGAACTCAGCAGCGTTTCTGCACAGATTTGATGTTTGGCTTCCTCCTTGTGTAATAGAGTTTCAGGTTATATTTCTGGATGCAGCGACAGACTGTGTTAAGTGTTTTCCAAAGTACTCCTGAGCCCACGTGGCTATATTCATCATGGTAACGTGACGGTTTCTCATGCCAGTCCATGAATCTTTTCACAATATTATGAACTGTAAATAGTGAAAGACATACATTTTTGCAAGATTGCATTGAGAAATATTCTTTTTGTACTAATAGACAGTTCTCTCACAAAGTTTGGCACAAAGTTGGTGAGCTATGACCTATCTTGACTTGCAAAGACTGAGGCTTTGCTGGATGCTCCTGATACCCTCACCTGTTACCAAATAACCTGCTAATTTTGAAATCATCCAGATCTGATCCAGATGGTGTTAGTTGAATACTTTATAAACTTTTCAGTCTTATTTTGCATCTGTTCCAACTGTCCCAGGCCAATTTATGAAATGTTTTTCCTACTTTCTGGCACTGCATAGTCCACACAATTAATTGATAATGAAAATAATTATTTTTGTTCTCCTCTTGGTACAGGAAATGTGACCAAGCGTGGCTCCTCATTTGAAGACTTTTCTCTCAGCGGTGCTGATCCAAGTGAGTCCTTCTTGCCCTTACAAATACAGAAACTCGCCATTTGATACCTCAGGCCACAGCATCAGGTTGATATTTTGAATCACCAGTCTAATGATGGTAATAAACCTTCAGAGGTGTCTTTAACCTGTGAGGGCTTATTCAGCTTCGGCAGGCAGGTTTCTCCACTCAGCGTCTGTCTCCAGGGGTTGCAGGTAGAAACTATTCTTACAGATCATGTTGTTCCGCGTTGCCCGCTCTTTCTCCCTCTGTTTCCTCTCTTCCTCTATCAAACTCTCTTCTGTCTCTTTCTCTGGGCCTCCTCCTGTTGATCTGAAACTTCTGTTAAACAATTATCAGGTCTTCAAATCCATCTTCAATTAGCCCTGTCATTTTCCTACACCATGACCCAGTCTCCATTGAATGTATATCACAATCCTGCATGGTGGTGTACATAGTATATTTCACGTGATTTGATTGTAAATGTCTCTCTCACTTGCACACAGTATTTTCAGCTGAGAGTTTTCTCACCATCCGAATGTTTGCATGATGTAATCTCTGCTTAAATCCACTCAGTAACGTTACAGTTCACACCTTTGCTTGAGCTGAGGACACATTTTCCACTTGCTTCTGAATGATGCTGATCACAGACTGTCACATGGCCACAATCTGCATGTTTGATCACTGCTCCACAACATCAGCAATCATCAGCAGGGGTCAGCGAGGCCAGTAATAATAACAATTTCCTTGTTTTTTTCTTCCCCTCTCTCAAACTTCCTTTTTTAATTTTCTGTCTGTACCTTCATCTTCACTCTTTTTTTTCCACCTTTATGTCTTCATCCTCTCTACTCCTTTCTTGTCCCCCCCCCCAAACACCTGTACGGGTACTTGCATTTGTCTTTGCTGTGGGGATTTTGTGTGTGCGTCTATGTATGTGTGGTGTGGGTGCTCCTGAAGCCCTGCTGCTGTCTGCACCCCCGATAGTGCCAAGCTTCTGCTGCACGGTTGGGGTGGACTGGAAGTCTCTGACCACGCCGGCCTGCCTGCCCCTCACAACCGACTACTTCCCCGAACGCCAGACGCTGCAGAACGACTACACTGAAGGCTGCTATGATCTGCTGCCGCACAGTGACCTGGAAAGGTAGTGGAACCTGCCTTCAGAATAAAACTCTATATAGTCAGTCACTTTTTGCCCTCAGCTGACCAACACACTCACAGCCATGTTCCAAAGTTGTTCCCGTCTTTTTAATTGTGTTTTTTTTTTGTGTAAAAACATAATAATCATGATCCATAATCCAATCATAGTGGGTCTTTATTTTAGGCAAATACAACCTCTGACAAACAGAAACATATAACTTTTTTCACTGTGCCATTATTTATTTAATAAAAATGAAGCCAAAAAAACTATATAACTAAGTACCCCCGATGATTCAGTAGCATGTAGATCCATCTTTAGCAGCAATAACATGAAGTAATTGTTTCCTGTGTGACTTTATCAGTCTCTCACTCTGTTATGGAGGAATTTTGGTCCACTCTTCTTTACAACATTGCTTCAGTTCATTGAGGTTTTTGAGCACAGCTCTCATAAGGTCCCGACACAGCATTTCAATTGGGTTGAGGTCTGGACTGTGACGTTGACTATTTTGACTTAATTCTTTTATATTTCAGCCATTCTGATGTAGATTTACTGGTGAGCTTCAGATCATTGTCCTGTTCCTTGAACCAGTTTCGACTGAGTTTTAGCTGTCAGACAGATGGTCTCACATTTGCCTCTAGAACACTCTGATGTAAAGAAGAGTTCATGTTTTACTCAATGACTGCAAGGTGTCCAGGTCCTGTGGCTGCAAAAAAAGTGTGGGAACAACCACCTGACCTTAAATATGACCAAGACCGAGGAGGTGGCTGAGGACTTTAGGAGGAATAGAGCCAGTTTTAATACCGTTTTTTGGGAGAGGAAGTGGAGGTGGTGGAGGGGTACAAATACCTGGGAGTTTACCTCAACAACGGACTGAACTGGAAATGCTACACAGAGTATGTGTACAGGAAGGGACAGAGCAGACTCTACTTCTTGTGCAACAAGAACAAATCTGTTTTCTGATCTGTCTGTTGTAGCTAGTGTAATATTCTTTGCTGGTGTCTGCTGGGGCAGCAGCATCAGAGCCAGAGACACCAACAAACTGAACAAACTGATCAGGAAGGCTGGCTCTGTGCTGGGGACTTCAACTATCTGTAGTGGGACAGACTTTATTGTACTGTATTATATATATTTCTTGCTATTGCACATTCAACTTCAAGCCATACAGTTACACAACATGCATAATAGTCCATCCATCTATCCCTCCCTCCCTCTTGGCATTGTGTTAACACACAACTGAATGCTCCAGACCAGCAAACTGACAAAACCTCTTTTATAGAGGTTTGCAAATCTGCTGCTGATCAGTGAATCAAGGGCTGATGATCAGCAGCACCGAACTGCAGCTTATCCCTTTAAATCCCATGGAAGCAGTAAAGCAGTACTTAGTAATGCCACATGTTTTTTCTTTTTTGGCTTTATTTATGTTAAATCAATAATGATAAGATCAAAAACTTTATATGGTCTTGCCTATCAAGACCCACTACAACTGGATGATTTTTATATGTTTTTACACAAAAAACACAGAATTAAAAGAGGGGGTACTGACTTTGGAACATTACAGGTCCCCTTTACCTTTAAAAATACTGTTTGTAAGATGTAACCCTTTTAACACATTGTGCTTAAGCTGCACTTGGACTTTAATGTAGTATCTATGTTTTCATGTTTCTATCTGTTCCTCAGGCGTGAAGATGAAGCTCCAGTAATGAGTGCATCTCAGGTGTTTGAGGAGTTTATCTGCCAGAGATTGATGCAGGGATACCAGATCATCGTCCAACCAAATAACAGAAAGCCACAGCCTGCTGTAGCCACACCGCTTGGCAGCAGCCCTCTTTACTCCAGAGGTAACCTTCATTAACTAGCAGTGATTTGTTACCTATATTGAATAAGTAATAGTTAAAATCCCTTACGATGTTGCTGTGTTCACTGGCTGAGAATATCTGAAAATATTACCATGATGACTATTTTGTTCATTTCCTTGCTTTGTACATCAAATGAAATGTTAAATAATTTATTCTACCTCAGGTCCTCTTTTCTAGAAGAGGAAGGTAATTAAACGCGCTTTTCCCCCACATAGTCTTGGCTCGACTCAACTCAGCTCTAGTCGCCCTTTTTGGTTTTCCATCGAGCTAATGTTGTGGCTATTACCTAGCTGGTTTTTTGTATCACTTCTGTTGAGGTTGAAAGTGAGCTAAGAATATACCAAAAGGTGACGGGAAAACACTGCAAACTACTGACTTGTGTTACAGCCACCACCACATGGTCACCTGTCCCAGCTGTCATAGGGTGAGAGGCAAGGTGCTTTGTTGAGGCCCTTGGGGAAATTGTTGGACAGCTGTAGACGATAGTGCTGCTACAGGGTTTCAATGTCTTGTTAAAGGGACACTTCAACATGTTGAATATTGAACCACCAGTCTTGGGGTTGGTGGATGGCTGCCGGAGCCTCAGCCGCCCACAGCCTCCTCCATTGTTCCTGTGTGTGTCAGTAGTTTCACGGCAGTTTCATGCAGCATCCCTGTGATGACCAGCTACACTTAGCAGGTACTATTTCCAGTGAAAAACTACGTACCTGTTAGCAGAAGTGAGAAGAATAGAGTTGAGTCGAGTTGAGCACATATTATGCAGTGGAAAATACTTTAATTACAATTACTCAAGTACTATACTCAAATACAATCTTGAAGTCCTTGTACTTTACTTGAGCATTTATATTTTGCTAGTTCTGCTGCACTGCAATATTCCACCTTCGCTTCACTACATACATATATTTCACATTTAGAAAAGTACGATAAACATACAAAATACACTAGCACATTTTTTCAGATTAAATCCATGTTTCCCAACCTTTTTGATGTATAAAAAAAGCAACTTTTCACGTTTCAGGTCTCTGTGACTTGTTAGCAGTTCCACCAAATGCACATTTCCCCTCTAAATGTCTCATCATGTATGACTGTTTACAGCCAAAAGACGTCTAATTGTCCATCCATTCACTAAAAAGGAAGGATTTGAAGTCCAAAAAATGTCACACTAATTTATATGTAAGAATTTAGTTTATATTCTTTTCCATGCATTCATCATTCCATGACATCATAGATTTATCTGGTGTCCCTTTGTATGGACCCAAGCACTTAATTAAAACCAGTTCCACCTCAACTTTCTACTACAATAAGAGACATTCTCTGTTTTTAGTATTTGAATAGACACTAGACATCTCTTGAGTCCAACTCGTGTCATTTCTGGCTGTGTTTTCAGGTCTGGTGTCTCTGCGTCGGGCAGAGGAGGAGGAGGTCGTTTACTGGCTGAGCATGGGTCGGACGTTCCATAAAGTTTGTCTGAAAGACAAGATCATCACCGTTACTCGCTACCTGCCAAAGTGAGTCCACCTGACGTCTAACACAAATACGCCAGCACACATCTGCGTTGATGCCACGTTGCCCTTCCCAACTGGATGTTGTGTGTACTGTATGTAGCACTAGTTATAAGTAAAGATACTGGCCTGTAAAAATATGACAGCACAAGCAGTAGAAACATTCAGCTGTGAGATTACTTACATTTCCAGTAAAACAATGAGTCTTCCACAAACAAAAAGACTGTGAAGACGGTGTTTGGAAGCTGGTTGTTGGAACCTCTCTACTGCATCTGTCTAACACAGTATAAATCCTTTTTGCCTTTTTGTTTGTGTATGTGTGTGTTGTAGGTATCCGTATGAGTCCGCTCAGATCCAGTACAGCTACAGCCTGTGTCCTCCGCACTCGGATGCTCAGTTTGTTTCCTGTTGGGTAGAGTTTGGCCACGAAAGATTAGAGGAATATAAGTGGAACTACCTGGATCAGTACATCTGCTCTGCTGGCTCCGAGGACTTCAGGTACCCACCCACAATACAGTTTTTTAAGTGTTACTGATTTCAGAGTTACATTTTTGACAGGTTAAATAAAGCTGGTTCCATATTTTTTAAATGTATCTTGTATTGTATTGCGCCCAAAATAGAGGAAGCTGAGTATTATGTATTCAAAATAATCCCAAAAGTATTAGGGATCCAAGTCAGTTAACATTTCCTTTTATTCTGCTTTACCCAGTTTGATTGACTCTCTGAAGTTCTGGAGGACTCGCTTCCTCTTGCTGCCAGCTGGAGGGGCTCGTAGGGTGGCAGATGGTGAGGGCCACTGGGACGTTTATGGCGAGGGAGCAGGAGCTGGGATAGATGGCAGTGGCGACTGGGTGCTGCTGGATGGCTTCATCCGCTTTCTGGAGGGCCTCAACCGCATTCGGCGACGCCACCGCTCCGACAGAATCATCCGAGTGAGGCTCTCTAAGTTTGCATTATGTTTGTAGATAAAACGCTGAATGAAAACACGTTTTCAGTTGTCTCCTCAGAGTTTGCTGTTGAATGTACATATCTCTGCTTTAGTTCTTCAGGCTGCAGTCTTTTGTTTTTTATGCACCTGATAGGAGCGCTGTAGTTAGTCATTTCTCAGATGTAACATATTTTCATCTTAGAATTGTCAGTTGTCCTGAATTGGCAAAAACATTCATTATTTTGTTTCTTCCACTGGTAGCAACTGAGCCCATTTACCTAAGTACCGAACTTAAAGCTACAGTATGTAACTTTTTTTTACTAGAAATATGTTCCAAAATGTATTGTAATGTGTAGATTTGCTCCTGTGACTCACACTTTGTGCCTCTAGCACGAGGCAGCATAGTGAAGTGTGGCAGAGTGGATTGATCTGAGTCTCATGCTAGCACCAGCTTAAGGTTAAATTGCATATTGTAGCTTTAAGTACAATGTTTTGCATCATTCTTGAGTTTTTTTTTCCATTTTTGCAACTCTGTTTAAAAAGGGAAAAGTACTTGTTACATCCCTAAATTGATCTTACTTAACCAGCTCATAAAGAAGAAAATATAAAGACCATGTGAAATGTCATGAATTGTGAATTTAACTACACAACAGGAAATAAAATAACTAAAAGCTCTACTTTGGACATCGACAATATCAAAACGTATCATTACTATAAAGTGTATTTAAAAACTATATACTTCTATTTAAAACAATTTAAAAACTACTAGCATAAATCACAATACTAACTAATAGTATAACACAGAGCCATTTCGCTATACTCTAAATACATTATGTGCATTACACAAGTATTAGATTTTAATGCACAACTTTTTGCACAATTTTTAAATTATGAACTGATACTTTTACTTAGTAAAAACACTTTTCCAACACTGTATCACTGCATCACTGTATCAGCAACAGTGTATAAATAAATTCTTCATGTAATTCTTCATGTAAAAATCCAAGTTACATATCAGGATTTGTGGTGGAACCTTTTGTAAAATGTGCTAATTTCTTATACAGCATAAACACACAAAGTCTCCAAAACTGGATCTTTAGAGAGCTGTGAGGTTACTTTCTTGAGGTATTTTTCTTAGACATGATGAAATAGCTGTCTCAAACACGTCTCCATTGCTGTTAACCTTTGTATCTATTCTTTCTTTAGATGCTAAAATGGCCATTTCCTTTCCCTTTTTCTCACTTTGCACGCAGCAGAAGGGCACACCAATGAAAGGCCTGCAGGTTACCAGTCCTATCCCTCCGTATCCTACTGAACCTGTTCCGCCCCCACAAGGCAAGAAAGGCACGTCAGCTTTATCAGCCCTGTTGGAAATGGAGCAGAATCAGAAGTAGGTGTCCCCTGGCACTGCAGGCCAACATACTGTATATTTTGATCAGTGCATCTGAGTCTTCACTGCGTTTTTTCTGCTTCCTGTCAGGACGCTGGAGGAGCAGCAGCAGCAGACTAAGCCCTCAGCAGCTATGAATGACTCCTCAAACGTCACCACAGCTCCCACATATGTAGACAGTCCCCGCAAGGTGAGCGGCTCTTCTGAGTGGGAGGATCAGAATAAGCTATTCTGCTTCAGGCATTTAGCTTTTGCAGACACATCTGAATTCATTTTTCTCAGCAGCAAATACGTTGATAATTATTCTTTGCTGGCGCTTTACTGTGGGCCTTTTTCCTTTATCTGCATTTTTCTTCATGGTGTTCTTTTTTCTGTTCCTGTTGCTGGGCTTTGGGTGTTTGATCCTGGGTTATGTTCTTCCTGTACGCTGACAGGATGCTGCCTTTATTTTGGATTTTATTCGTAGCCCCCGCTCCTCCTACATCTATCACTCTCAGGTCAGTAACGAGGTTCCGGGGCATCACTAAAGCAGTGTGTTTATGTGTGTCCTCATTTGCTGTGCTCCTCTAACTCTACTCTACATTGTTGCATGAGAAGGCAGGAACTTACTGTGTGGGAGTCACATGATTTCTGACTTGCAATGCTCTTTCAAGTTTTTCACCTTTATTGTGCACTGTGGTGCCTGCTGGTATATAATGACACTGTCAGCTTTACCAGCAGGGTCACATGTAATACATACTGTTTGTCTGTGTCATAGTTCAAGCTGTAGAAATTCCACAGCTGACTGGTTATAGTTTTACCACACACTGTAAAATTGCAAATGTAATAATTAATTTTAAATTTTTGTGGATCCAATAACAAAATGCTTAAACATAATTTGATCAGCGCAAGTTAAGTCAACAGAGTAGTAGATTTTTACTGCCATACACACTACAGTCTAAATAGCAGACTATGATAGTGAAATTTGTCAGGCAGTGTATCTGCAGGTGTTAACGTTATACTGATATATACATATATAATGTATACAAATGTACAACGTCATTAGAAGTCATTACAAAACATGAACAAACAATTACAATATGATAAACCTAAAAGTAAAAAAGTAAAAGTACTGATAAACCTACGTAACATTATCAAACATCACTCAGTGCAGAAACAAACAAAATGAAAGTACCATAAGGTAATAAAGAAAAGACATATAACATGGTACATGAACACTAACCATCAAGTACTATAGATTTATAGATCTTAATACAAGCTAGATCAAATCAGATATTTTAAAGGTCAGTTCTGTGAGCAGCAGCAGATACGTATTTCACAGGCTGACAAACAAAACTTTATGCATGGCTGGATTCTAACAGATATAAGTGAGAAATCTCATCTCAGTTAATGATACTTTAACTGCGTAGCTGCCTGCTGAAGCCTGTGAGGCTGCAGATAAAGGAGTCCAGCCTGGAGTGACAGCTGGAGCCACCGTGCAGCCAGCAGGAGAGACTGCAGCCAACAGCAACACAGACTCCAGGTAAAAAATGGTGGGATATTCTTAACAACTGGAACAAAACACACGTAGCACACGAACAGTTCTGCTAGTTTTAACGTAGTAGGTTAAAATGACATATTTATGTAGTGCCTCCAGTTGTTCTATTGCGTTAAAGTTGTGTCTTAATGCAGATGTTCTTGTTGTTTTACGCAGCCCAGTGTGATCTCAGTGAGAATAGCTGATAACTGAATAAATAGCTGATAATCTAGCTCCACACTAACCTGTGGTTTAGCACTGATGATCAGACATCTGTTCACAGTGGGCAGTCCGCAGCAGGAGCCCTCTCTCTCTCCTCCTCCTCAACACTCCTGGAGATCCTGGAAGCCATCAAACATCCCACGTGAGATTTGTTGTGTGTGTGTTTGTGTCTTTACATATGTGCAGTCAGGTGTGTTATGCAGAGATACTTTAGGACACACACACATCTTCTAGCAGTGTATCTGTGCTATCTGCGGTAACAGGACAGGTGTGCAGCTGCTCCAGGAGCAGAAGGGCCTGCCACTCAACTGTTTTATCAGTGCCGAGGTGGTTCATTGGCTGGTCAACAATGTGGAGGGCGTGAGCACACAGGGGATGGCTGTGGATGTTATGCAGGTAAGAGCTGTCTTTTCAGGCTTTCCTGTAAGTTGATGAAAAATGTCCTGTGATGAAGGGAAAGATGTTAAGACAATTTACATTGCATCCTTTATTCCAACTTATGTTAATCTACTATGTAAGAACATCGTGTTAACCCAGTTAAATGCTGGATGTACTTGGAACAGTGAAATCACTAAAAAGTGCAACAGGGGTGAGAAACACATGTGTTTAATTAATCAGACTTTTTGTCCAGACTTAATTTAAGAGAAGACAATGTTGTCACTGGGAAGTTGCCAGGAAGAGACTGCAGGAAGTTACTGCTCCCAGCTGAGTAATAGTCCAGCTCAGAACTCCCAGAAAGCCACAGCTTGTCATTTCCAGACTTGGTTTATTTATAGAAGGTGTTAAGTAGTGAACTTAAAATGTGCATACAGAACTTCACTGTTTCTAGTCTTTATGCTAAGCTAAGCTAACCAGCAGCGGGATGTAGCTTCATCTGGAATGTGCACATATGAGAGTGACAACTTTGGTGTTGGTGAGAGAATTCAACTGTTTGTTCATCCTGAAAGTCACACACATCTTCGTCGTCTTGGCCAGGTCTCTCTTAGAGAAGTTAATTTATTTAGTTACCTGGCAATAAATAAAAACTAAACAAAAAATAAATCTACTCATCTAGCAGTGAGTGTATTCTATGAGGATGAATGAAACTTGACTTTTAGAAGTGCTTTTTAACCTGTGTGTACAGTTGAAGTTTTGTATATTTTACTGAAGTGGATTATTTATGTGTTTGGTCTGTGTAGAAAATGCTGGATGAAGGTTTAGTGGCTCACGCTTCTGGAGACGCCATGCGCACCTTCGTCTACGGTTTTTACTTCTACAGGATAGTAGGAGACAAGGATGGTAAAGGGATTTTTTTTTTATACACATGAAGGCCATGAGGCTTGTTGCTTTTATCTGACACACTGTTGTGTTGCATGTTTCTCATGTAGAATTTACAAATGTGTTGTCTTGACAACCTCTGTCCTCTTCAGTCCCAGCCTCCCAGCTTCCCACCACAGCAGCTGGGGGCTGGTCTGCTGCAGCCCTCGAAGACTTTGCCCTGTTCCAGAGGAAGTGGTTCGAGGTGGCCTTCGTGATGGAGGAGCGGCGACACTGCGACCTCCCGGCTTTCCTGCTGCCCTGGCTGCCCAGCCGGCCGGCTTCCTACGCAAGTAGGCACAGCTCGTTCAGCCGCAGCTTTGGAGGACGCAGCCAGGCCGCCGCACTGCTAGGTACACCCAGCCCGATCCTCCCAGCCCAGCCCACACCACAGAGGAGCCCCGGTCTCCTCCCTCATCCAGTCTGATGCAGATCGCACTCAAGTCTACTTCAGGAGAGTGTCTGGGTCCAGTATTTACATGTCACAGAGAGCAGAGGGTGCATTTGTTTTAGGGATCTTGTTGTGAGCCAGAAATTCCAGTTGGTTCTGTTGCTGCTGATGATATCCATGATATGATGGTATAACTTGGGGACATATTGAGCACCCTCAAGTAAGCCCTCAAGCTTTCATACAACACTGATCCACATCCACTGGCTCATTGTTTTCAGTTTGTTCCATGCAATCAGAAAAGTCATATTAGTGATTTAATGTCGGTCAGGCTTGTTTCGTGACAAACTATATGCTTTCTAATGCACTATCAAGATTTTGTTTGTATTTAATGTTATTTTGCCACCACATAGCCAATTAAATGTTTTTTAAAGTCACATTTTCAATTAAAAATATTTAAAAGAAACACCAGATTGAAAATAATGAGCCGTATATGTGCATAACCACCACAGACATAACACTCGCCATCACTCCACTCACCATTTCCTCAACAGATTCATGTAACTGTCTGTTATCACCATCATCTTTTTTTGTACCTCGTGACACAGATACTGGAGTCGGCTCTCGTGACAGTGGACTGTAGATCTGCATTGAACAGCTGGTGGTGTGTTTCTGAGTGTGTAGAGCATGCAGGGTGTCTGCAGGTCCAGTTTTATTCATCCATCCACAATGACACACGTCTCATGTGGCCACATCATTGACTGATGTGATGCAGTTATTCCACATTGACTGTCCAATCGGTGCATGTTGTGTGGTTAGCGTGTAGCTAATGTAGGAGCAGTAGTAGTTGGTGTGCATGCTGTGGTGTTAGTGGCTGTGGTACAGTAGTGGTGCTGTGGTGTGCACTGTCCTCATCTGTCGCTCTGCTTCTGCCTTTTCCAACGCAACGCTCGACGACAGGTAATGCGCGGCTGCATTTCCGCTTTGGCTTGATTCTGGCTTCACATCGCAGCTTATTTAGAAACGCTTGCACTCTTAAAGCAACTTTACTTTGCAGCAGTAACTTTCCCAGTGTGCTGTCAGACTCTGTGGACTGGTTTCCCACAGTATTGTGTTATCATTTTACAGCTGATAAATAAAAATGTAGCTCTACAATATAGAAACATTTATGTTATAAGAGAACATGTATTGGTATATATTACATATTGGTAGTTACTGGTGCTGATTAAATATTACAGCCTGTTGGCTCAATGGGGTAAGCATCAGACTGGGATGCAGAAGGTGGCAGGATGGAATCCTAGCCCAGACCCCAGCCCATCCCCCACACCAGGTGTGTCCTTGAGCAAGACACTTAGCGCTAGCTTCCCGGGCGCCGCCCCCAAGGGGAGATGGGTTAAATGCAGAATTCAATTTTCGTTGTTACATGTAAATGTGATCAATGACAATAAAGCTGATTATCCTTATCCTTATATAAGTGTAACCCTTTTTAGCTTGATCCAGTCTATAGTTCATCAGACCAGATTTAAAAACCTTTTTAGAGGCTCAGCTCTCCACCAAGTACTCACCGCTTCATTTCTAACATCTGCTTGTCCATCATGCCTCCATCCATGTCTCCTTCTTTTTTGCTTCCTTTGCTTTCCTGTCTCCCTGTCTCTCCACCTCCCTCCCTCCCTGCTTCTGTCTGCTCCCTCCACCTTCCCCCAGCTGCTACAGTCCCGGAGCAGAAGACGGTCACCCTGGATGTGGACATTAACAACCGCAGCGACCGAACCGAATGGTGCAGCTGTTATTACCACGGAAACTTCTCCCTCAACGCTGCGTTCGAGATCAAGCTGCACTGGATGGCCGTCACAGCCGCAGTGCTCTTTGAGATGGTAACTGATGTCTCTAGTCCTCCACAATGACAAGTTGTGGAATGGAAACATCTTGACTCGCTGTTGCTGTTGCTGTTGCCCTGGCTTTTAATGGGCTAATGACTACTGATAAACAAAATCTTTTCAAACACACAGAACATTCTCAGTGTACCAACTCCAGAGCACAGCAAACACTGCTGCTTTTTTAAACAAGGAAACAACAGGAACTAGTTTGGTTTTGTAGCAACCCGTGACAAACAAAATAATGAGGAAATGGAACCTAATTTCTAAGTATCAAGAAATCCTAGAAGTGAATCTCAAAGACTCAGTGTAGAAGCTTAAAGTAAAAAAAAAAAAAAGTTGACTCTGTCACATGAGGAGAATGATCGTAAGATCATCCATACACGACCAGGGGGGAACAGGCCTACTGATGGCAGCATGAACACTGAATCATACTGCCTAATTAATAATACTGTTCATATACAGAAAATAGAAATTGCAAACTGAATAATAAAAAATGTCATTTTGAGCACTTTACTTTTGATAGTACATCAGTTATTTTCAACTGAAAATGATTTTGCCAAATATCTTTTTTTACTGTCTAAAATATAACAACTTTAAAACTCAGTATCTCTAAACCTGTCAGGTTGCAGATAGTACCTCATAATTTTAATGCCATCATCTTTTACAGCAGAGTTACACAAAGGACCATAACACTGTCTGTCCAAAAAAGAATCAGTCACACATTCTCATATTTCTTGGATCCATTGATCCATTGATGGAAAAACCTGGTCATTCAGTACATTCATGTAGTAGCTGACCTCACTGTGTTGCCAGCTGAATGATATTGATCACAGCAGTGGAACAGTCTTACCCAATCCAGGTGTTTTTTTTGTCAGGCAGTGTGTTATGATATAAAAATCATTGTTAATGTTGAGCAAGTGCTAATTTGTTGTTATCTGCCAGGTTCAAGGTTGGCACAGGAAAGCAGCCTCCTGTGGCTTCCTGTTGGTTCCTGTGCTGGAGGTGCCCTTCGCTCTGACGTCTTACCTGTATGGAGACCCCCTGAGAGCCCAGCTCTTCATCCCTCTGAACATTCACTGTCTGCTGAAAAACAGCAACGATAACCTGTTTGAAGGTATAGAAGCCGTCTGACTGAGCGCTGTGTTCGTCTGAGTCTGCAGTGTTGTGGAACTCAACATCGGTTTCCATTCGTCAAACAGGTTTCGAACCAGAGACGTACTGGGACAGGATGCAGCTGTTTCAAGAGGCCATACTGTACAGGTTGTTGGTTTGCCTAACTACCTAAGTAACCTTTGAAGCTCTATTTATGCTTCCTTCCTGCCTTCCATCAATCATTTCTCAGTTACAGCAGATAGCTAAAGGTAACTAACTCATAAAACTACAAAGCCAAAAAACAAGTACCATTGTAGCCCTGTAAATGTATCCACTACTCAGAGCTATAAACTCTGTGGAATTGGAATGAAAACAAGTAAATGGTTAAAAAATAATGCAAAAAATGTTAACAAAATGTTGTCAAATGTGAGCTTTAAAAAATTATAGAAATGATCACTCAAAGATTAATGTAGTTTAGTCAAAGACAAATCTATTTTCTCATGAAGTTATTTTCATGTTTGTTTTTTATGAAATTCGTATGAAAGACATATTATTAGCTTGCTGCTCATTATGCTAGGCAGCTAACTTCTGTCTATGCTACTGCCACATAAACAGTAGCTAAGCTAGCTATCTGACAGCTACACAGCTAAAGGATTAAATTCATTTTGGAATATCTTTAAATATAACTTTAACTGTGCCTTGATTTTTTTAAGCTAGCAGTGTGTAGTCAAACTTGTAGTTGAGAACTAATTAACCTCTTTTACAGAATGGTGATATGTAGTACTGTACACACAAATGTTCAACAAATTATATGTTTGATTTAGATTTATTGGGATTCACTGTACAATTACATTACTGTCACATTTTAACTCAAATCATCACTTCAGCCAAATAGCTCAAATTAATCTTTTCTTTGAATGATAATAGCATCTCTACAAAATATTATTTATGTCCTTACAAACTATATATAAACAGGAAAGTATTGATTTAAAGGTTCAAGTTTGAGAAATTTCTGTCTTCACCACATTTGTTTTCTTAACTTTTGAGTTACAATATGTCTAAATGTTGTGCTCCGTCTTCCAGATTTGGCTTCGTGCATGACAAGTTTTATGCTTCTACTTTTAATTTCCCCTCTGAGAACAAGCCCCAGTACATTCACGTAACAGGTTTGTCACATCACAACATACAGCCACACAAAATGCCTTTTGGTCACTGGACACTGTGAAGCTTACATCCTTCACGGCTTGTTTCCCTCCAGGCACAGTGTTCTTGCAGCTGCCGTACTCTAAGAGGAAGTACTCCAGCGGGCAGCAGCGCCGTCGCCGCAACTCCACCACATCTAACAGCCAGGGGCCATTCGGCGCCGAGGAGCGGGTCGGTTACTACTGGGCCTACAACACTATGCTGACCAAAGCCTGGAGGACGGGCGTTTTGGGTGACGAGAGGCTCGCTGACCGCCTGCTCAGAGACTTCACTGACTTTTGTGCCAACAAGGATAACAGACTGCTCAACGTCTGGGACAGCTGCCAGGAGAAAATGAATGCCAGCACTCCCTGACAGGAGGAGTGAAGATGAGAAAAATAATGTGAAGACTGTGAAAAGACTATGGGAGCTACTTTTTAAAATTTCAGTATTAATTATTATTATTAATATTATTCACATAATTCAGTTAATTCAGCTGTATGGAGCCCTAAAGCTGACTAAATTTGAGTCAGAAAACTGTTTACACCCTTAAATATTATTCTATTAAATATTACACTTCACTATGTAAAATGGAGCGTGGAATTACAATTTACACAAAGTATAAAGCTTTATACTGTTGACATTCAGTCGATTAAAACATGTATTTTACACTTTTTATTTTTCTACACTCATTTTTTTACTAGTTTTCCTATTTGCAGTTCTTATTTTATCAATTATCTGTTCCCAATTTCACGTTCGCATTTTCATCCTGCTTGTTTGACTCAATAGTTAAGGCCGTAAAATGCAGTGCATTGCATCATGGGATTGTTAGCAGAAAGATTTTTGCCATGGGCATTTTTTGTTCAGCTGAATTGCTGTGAGCACTGTGAAGTGGACATATTTACAGTTATTGCAGTGCATAAAACTATGGGAATCATGTTTTATGAGTTAGTGCTATCATTTCTCAGCTGATAAGTGTGTTTATCCACCTCTTATCTTAATAGTCATATATAACACAGCAAATTAGAAAATCTCATGATAAAAGTGGGCCATGTAGTTAAATTGATGAGGTTAAAGGAGAACTGTAAAGCTTTATATTAGATTTTACTCTGCATTTTATTGCTTTGACTAACAGCATTATTTTGTTTAAAGTAGTAATATTTTTTAAAACCTTTTAAAACATTTTGACAGTTTCGGGGCTCCATACTTAAGTAGACAAACATGTGACCTGCTGGTCTGACTGACTTCTCGACAAATGACCCACTAATGTTTTCCCCTGTTTACGTGATTAAATCCTCGATTCTCTAGTTTTGATGATGGAACGTGACATTTTAAATGTCCATCCATCCATTTTCTTAACCGCTTGTCCTCGTAAGGGTCACGGGGGGTGCTGGAGCCTATCCCAGCTGTCATCGGGCGAGAGGCGGGGTACACCCTGGACAGGTCGCCAATCCATCGCAGGACATTTTAAATGTCACATAAGAAAAAAGATATTTTTTCCAGTATTGTGTTCTATAAATTATTTTACAGAATAATTCGACACGTGCATTTGAAGTTCATTTTCTTGTTTATACAAGGCAAACAGGAAATGCACAAACAAGGCACTCTGAGTGCTGGTGAAGTACCAGACACTTTCAGACTTCCTCGTGGTTTTCATGTCAAATTTTCCCAGCGCTAGTATTCCACAGTACAACACTAAAAGTAGTGTACATAATATGTAAAGTGTATAAGGAGTAGTGAATAGGGAGTGATTTCAGAGAATGCCAACATTACAATGTTACATTATAACCATGGTCCTCTGAGTGAAGAGACTCTTTGCCCTTTACATATAAAATATGTAAGAGTGGAGAGATAAAAGAGTTGTCCAGTTGTCATGGAAATGCTCCTATTTTCTCCTCAACACTAAACACTCATCCATCTTTGCTTAAAATCCTTTTAAATCTTTTTTTTTTCCTCTCGTGATGAAGTGAAGTCAAAAAAGACACATTTCCAGCTGCACCTGATGAAACTTATTTAATAAATGTCCTTATAAAACAACACCATCACACAGAGAATCAAATAAGTCATCAGAGCAGCAAAGTATGAAAGGACATAAAAACCAAGAGTCTTTGGCAGAACATGAACTAGTTTCTGTCCATACACAACTAGAAGTGAACATAGTCAAACATCAGTCCACAGCATGATTCCCTTATATGATATTCACATATATAAATACACATAATATAGTTTGTTCCCTTTAAAATCTGATTATAGTAAATTCAATTCTGCTATTCAAGTCGCTTCTGATTTAAAATAGTTTGTATTCCATTAGGTCTGATTATAAAGAGGTAAAACTATGTACAATGATTCAAACTGAAAAAATAGACGGTAAATAATTTCATGAGTGAAAAAACCCAATAAGGGTCTCTGTCTAAATGATGCACAACAAACAAGTTGTCGCAGTACTGTGTCGCAGTACAGGTTTTAAATGTAATTCAGCTGCTATTCAACAGTGTTTAGTGAGACTCTGCTTATGCCAAAAGCATGATGTTAAGTGGCTCAGCAGCCTCTCACTCAGCTGACAAATGCTGAGTTTGTTGTTTAGTGCTCCTACACTCATGTTCAAGGGAACAAGTGCCATGTGCGCATTGCAGCAAATCCATCAACACTACTGTCTAGTTAGTTTGATATTAGTTTAGTTTGATGGGTCCACTGACGGTAAATGTAGTTGTTTTGTGGGACAAATTATAGTGGAATGACCCTTTAATGAACACATCAGATCAGTATAGCTAACGTGAAATACCTAATACTGTGCTTCTTCTTTGGAGTTTCTGAGGTGATTCAACTCAGTCCACCCCAGACTGTGTCATCCCTCATCTTTTTTTTTTCCTCTGATGTCCGTCATCAGACGCTGTGAACCTGCAGGATGACAGTTCCCTATGCCTCGTGGGGTGATCCAAATGAGGTGAGCTGACGTCTCAAGTTGCTCAGTGTGTTGCCTTTTGTTTCGCTCTGCTCTAAAATAAAGTTTAATTCAAGCCTGGACCCTTCAGCTTCAGCTATCTAGCTGGTTGGTAAAACACTTAACACACTTGTATATTCAAATATAGTAATTTTAGGAGCAACAGGGATGTCCGTGGTGCAAAATGCTACTGGAGGGGTAGAGTGGCCATCGAGGTGACATTCTGAGTCGTAGCACTGGAATCAGCATTTTCTTATTTGCTATCAGCTGTTTACAGACTCTTTCACCAGATGACTAGTGACCACCAACCAGGTTTGTGAGGGTGTGATTTCACTGAATCAGTCAGTATGAGCCTAAAACAACCCTCCTCACTTCCTGTTGTTTCCTAGTTAGTGCGTTTCCCTGAATATTACATAGAATCAAAAGCAAAAGCTCATCCTGTCCAGATGAGACTTATCCAGAAGTTGGGGGGTTTCAGTCAGTACTTCCCCGAAATGAGTTTTAAGGAATGCAGGGGAGGGGTTTGCTAGTTGACTCTGGTTGCATCAGCAGAGACTTGCAAACCACCTACATGTAGACACAAGAACACAGAGAAAGAGAGAGAGAAAGGGGAAGGAAGGAAGTCGTAAAACACTTGGCAGTAAGGATATAAAGGAAAATATGCTGAACACGTACTGTAGCCGTACGACTCACGTGGTCTGATCCTGATTGGCCAGATGAGGATGGAGCACAGGGCCAAAGCTGCAACAAAGGCCACGCCTCCCGTCACTATGACCATGATGTAATGATAGAACCACACACAGGCCGGACAACACAGCGCAGTGCTGAGAGAGAGAGACACACACACACACACACACACACACACACACAGTCACTCCCAGTCTGAGGGAGAAACAGCTCCTTCAAAATAAGACTCCTAATACATACATCTGTATAAAAAACAATACTAAACTAAAATAGTGTTAACTGTTGAGTCATTTGTCATTTTAGTGATACTGCATAGTGTACTCAGTTTTATTGTACACTGTATGTGTATGCAATATAGTATAGTAACGTAGTAGTCTCCTGTATTGTAGTTTATGTTGTACAGTGTACAACCAACCAAAGGTGCCAGAAGTACACAAACACTCAAGTAAAAGTGCAAGAACTACTAGGTGAGTTCAAGTACAAAAGTAAAAGTACTCCACTAAGAAAGCAAACAAACAGCACTGATTTGATGTTGATAACATTTCATTTTTTTTATTTGCATCTTTTTTTAATCTGTATCTGCCAAACTAGGAAGTGAAGCTGTTAAGTAAACGTAGTGGAGTAAATGTACAATATTTTCCCTTGTAGTAAATTAGAATTGTAGTGGAGTAAAATTAAAGTTGTAAAATGTACAACACAGTATTGAAAAGCACAGTACTTGAGTAAATGTACTTGTTAAACAGAACAAAGCAAAAAGTTGAAGTGTCCCTTTAATTATGGCCATGGCTAATTTGAATATGAAAAATCTGTCCAGCTACCTGTTTATTATGTACACCAGCAACTAATGTAGGCTAATAAATCCCACCTTCTTGAGGGATATGTAAAGTGTATGTGTGTGTGTGTGTGTGTGTGTGTGTGTGTGTACTAACTGGCAAGGATGCATTGCCTGGATGATCATCACAGCCACTCCATTAGCCAGTTTATCAGTGAAACTCATGGCTCCATAAACAAATGCTCCACTTTGCTGCAGAGAAAGACGAGCAGGTGAAGATGGAAAGTGAACATCAGTGAGATCACACCTGTACAACTTCCTATCTCTCTCTCTCACACACACACACACACACCTTACCGTCTGATCGGCGATGAGCTCGGCCGTCATGGAGAGTGATATGACCAAGATGGTGGCTGACCCCGCCCCCAGCAGCACGGCTGCCCCGTACACCCGCTCGCCCATCATCTTGTCCAGCAGCACCCAGTAGGAGAAGGCCATGATCAGCAGCAGGCCCACAAAGTAGGTGAGCTGGACCAATCAGAGAAAAGACACACACAGGGTGTGACTGTGGTCTAGATTGAATACTTCCTTTTCAGAGAACCAGTCAGTCAACTGTTGCCAACCTGTGTATTCACAGCTCATAAAAAGGTCACTAGGCTGAGATAAGAGCTTCTACTTACACTTTTCCCAATCAGTTTAGTGACAGGCTTCATGATGAAGGAGGACAGGAAGCCACTGACGTACATCACTAGTGGGATTGTGGCTATGAAGTTCTGTTGGAGGAACAACACAAGAAGACAGCGCATCTTTAGGGAAGGAACGTTTGATGTGGAATATCAAATATATGATTCCATGGAACAGTTCAGTGTTACCTTGGGCAGCTTGAGGGTGTTAATGAGATACATGGAGATGTAGGTCTGAGACAAATTGACTATTAACCTGGTGGACATGTAGAGTAAGGCCACCTACAGAGAGACACAGTGAAACACTGTTGTTCCTTTGGTAAAAACGCAAAATGTGGAAACTGTCAAGCTGAAGTTGCAACAGGAACTTCTAATTGAAAAAAGTGTTTTTTCTATTTAAAGCAGCAGAGAGACCTGACGGGATGTTCCTACCTGGTAGAAAGACGGCTGCTGCAGCCAACATTTCCACTGGAGAAGAGATGACGGGGGACGTGGAAGCAGGGACCTCCGCTCTGCTTCCTCCTCATCTTCCTCATCCATCCTCTTCCTCCCCCTCCCTGCCTCTCCTTCCGCCTCCCCTCCTGCTCCAGGCCTCCTCTCTGCGGTTCCCATGTGGAACAAGATGGAGAAGAGAGCGCCGATGCCAAGCACAATCAGCGCCAGGTTCTGTAATCAAACAACAACAACAACAACAGTGCTCAAGTCAGTTTGTCTTTATTAAAATAGCATCAAAATGATCAGAAATACACTGTAGACAGTGTTAGTACTGTAAATAACTACTGTAGCTAGAAACTGCTGCTTTTAAAATAGAATATCTACACAGATGTAAGGGGTTCATCATCAGCAAACAGCAATCCTGTGTTCCAAGACAAGTGGTGTTTGCTAATGCAAGTTAATCAATTTAAGAAGCTAAGTCATCATTAGAAAAGCCTCATGCAATGTTAACACAGCTGAAAACTGATTAAAGAATCAATACAACTGGACTTGTTATTGGATTCTTTAAGTATCTGGAACAGCAACAAACAAAAGAACTTTCTTTTGAAACTCATCAGTCACCATTCTATGTTCTCTTCACAGAGCCAAACATTAGCTCCTTCTGTTGTTGTTTAACATTATAAAGTGTCAAGTGATTAGAACTGCTCTTCACCCTGAAGACGGGGATATCTACTGGTCCCAGTGTGTCACCGAGCGGGTTGTCATCCATGTTGGCCTGCGTGTGGAACAGCATGTATGCCACTGCGTACACTGTGATGTTTGCGATGACTGTGAACGCGTACCTGTGAACGCACAAAGGAGAAGCTGCATATTCAGGACCAGCAGAATCCTTGCTGCTGCAGTCACTCTGTGTGTGTGTGCATGCGTGCGTGTGCGTCCAGAGCATACCTGTATGCGGTGAGTTCTACTTTAGCATGCTCGCAGGTGACAAGCTCTGGAATGAGAGACAGGTGGGATATTTGCGTGGCGGCCCAGCCAAACTGAAAGACGATGATGAACGGGACAAAGTAGGTCAGACTGGCCCACTGAGGGGTGAGGGGGTCACAGCCCAGACACTGGTTGAAGATAAAGGCAAAGGACAGCAAGACGCTCAGCGTACCTGGGTAACACACACACAAGCAAACAGAAAGCACAAAAACATGAAGTTTGGTATCATGTTTATAGATAGCTGTTACGTAATCTTTATTAACTACACACACATATGACATGTAAAGCATTTATAACCTTTCACTTGTCAAGTCATTCAACAATGCAGGATGGATTGCCTCTAGACTACTTTATAAACCCCTCTGACAGCTAAAAATATGATCTGACGTGAATTGGAAAATAAATTTACACGTGTTTAACGTGAGAGCTTCTACGTACAGCAGCTTTTTACCACCTGCTGTTGTGCTTCAGGATACCAGCACCATGAAGACATTCACAGACTACTGCTACTTTTACAAGATCTAAGTTATGTAATATGAGGGATGTATACCATCACATCATATTACTGTATCAAACTCTACAAAGAGAACACACAGAAACTGTAAAAAAAACAAAACAAAACAGTGAGATGTGCAAAATTGTATGAGTTTACCATGTGAGAGGCTAATGTCATTTCTGTAAATCATTTCGGAATCTCGTGGACCAGTAGGCTGTAACCCTATCAGTCTCGCTGACTCACCAATTAAATGCCATGTCTTCCTCTTGCCGTAGTTTCCACAGCCAGGGGTTCTGTCAGACTCGTATCCGATGAGAGGAGTACACACAGCATCAGCTATCTGCCCGACCAGCAGCAGTATACCTGCACCACAAGGAGACAGTAACACCTCAGTAACACACTGTAATAACTGACAGACAGGAGGAAGACGCGTTCAAGGGTCGCATAAATGTAGGAAATAGGATACATCATAGCATCATTTACAACACAACGCCAGTGTAACATGAACTGTGATGAACAGACCTATAGCCGCACACACTGACCTGCGTTTGTGTTGCGGAATCCCAGCACCGAGTGGTAGAACACCAGCAGGTACGTGAACCACATGGACGCGCACAGGTCGTTGAGAAAGTGTCCCACCGCATAGCTGAGCCTCCCGAGGTGCGACAGAGACCTGCCTGTGTCCGACATTACGGCTCGGCAGAGACGAAGCTGCAATTTCAACGATGGACGTTGTACACTTTGTGAGGAGCTGAATACAGCTGAATGACGACACCCGAATTTTCGGTTCCTCTTTGTACGTTACTTTCTTTCCAAGTAAATATGGTGATGTGTGCCCGCTCAGTCAGTTACATGTTGCTCGTACAGGAGGTAGGACACTATTTCCCTTTTGGAATCAGGTGACAGTGGAGAGCTGTGTCAAAGTCAGGAGGGGCATCAGAGCGGGAACAAAACTTAAACACAGACACGCAGGACGACTAGGCAGAAACTCCGTCCTCCAGAGGCTGTTCTTCACATCTTTCTCTCGACGGCGGCAGAATATAATGTTACACGCTTCCTGCTGCGGAAGACGTACAGCTCAATTGTAAACCTTTAGTAACCGGCTACAAATATACCTGCCCCATGTAGCACAACTACAAACAGATGTAAACAACGCAGACCGGCAATGGTGACGTACGCGTAAAAACCCGAGGAAAAGGACCAATAGGAAGCCCTGCTCCTCCTGTCAGCCAATAACGGGAGCCTCGCGGGCGCAAGCTCCTCACGTGACGGCAGACTGACTGCCAAAGATCGTGCATGTAACAAGCGAAAACTCAAACTCATCCAACGTTGCACTTTTAACCAAACATGTAACACAGCTCTTAAAACTTTAGAAACGTACAAAAAAGTGTAGTTGCTGTCAAATACTATTAATACAATAACTGTCATAGATCTGTTTTCAAATATATGAGAACTGAACTTGTTATCAAAAGTACAATGCTGGCTGGGTTACATTTGATATTATGCTTGAATAGATGTCATAACCAGTCTGACACAAGGACAGTAAACCTGGAGAGGAGTGGAGTCATAAGGAGCCTGCAGAAGGAGTTTGAGCTGAGATGCATGCAAACAGTGTATTCAAGGTTATGGAAGGAAGGGAGGTTAAGAATGAAATGGCATTACTGTGACTTGTATATGCTAAGAAGAGCAAAGATTCACATTCTGTGACCATGTTAAATTGCTTTAACCTCTGCAGATGCTTCCCTGATCTATTCAACTCAATTAAAGGTAAAGAGGCAATTCCTTATCAGTAAACCATGCCTCAAATGATAGAAAATCAGATTTCTCCTGTAGCCCGTGCTTGGATATCTATATTAAATAGAAAATCATAATAATTCACTTAATTTTCTACAAACAACTGCCTGGTCAAAACCAGAGGTGGGTAGAGTAGCCAAAAATTATACTTGAGTAGCTGTACTTCAAAATAATATTACTCAAGTAAAAGTAAAAAGTAGTCATCCAAAAAATTACTTGAGTAAAAAAGTATTCGGTGAAAAGACTACTCAAGTAGTGAGTAACTGTTTGATCGTGATGTCTGATTTAGTTATTTATTTATTTTTAG
The DNA here is from genome assembly GCA_032362345.1 of Sandelia bainsii. Classification (NCBI taxonomy): domain Eukaryota; kingdom Metazoa; phylum Chordata; class Actinopteri; order Anabantiformes; family Anabantidae; genus Sandelia; species Sandelia bainsii. The sequence continues at coordinate 635,688 of JAUMHL010000010.1, forward strand.
AAATGATGTAGTCAGACAGACAAAAATATAAAATAATGTGCAAATTCTGGTATTTCTGAATAAAGTCTGATCTGAATTCATAGAAACATTTCACAAAGTCTGCTTTGATAGTGAGATCACTTTTTTTAAAGAAACATTTTAACAATACAGAAAAACTCCACTGTGAAAAATCTTTCAAGTGGTGTTAATGACATCAACACACTGTATGAACAATATGTAACTCTTTAAGGTTTTTGCTTAGATAATTTAGGTGATCGCTTTTATTTTGTAATTTCCTATTAAAACGGTTTTATTTTGAAAGGACGGCCAACAATCGAGGTACACAAAAATTGACGCTAAAAAGAAAACAAAGGAGAAACGTAAAGGAGATAAAAACAAGGTGTTAAGTTAGACAAAACTTTGCTTACATTGGTTGGTTGGTTGGTTTCATAGCAAGTTATGTGCATGTGAAACAACAAAAAAAAGAACGTCTCCCAACCGTGAGTCGGCTCCAATCGTTCGTCTTAAAGCGCCGTTCAATAGATTCAGTTCGTTCGTGAACGTCACAACTCTAGACGACATCTCTCTAGTAGAAAAAAATTGTAAAAATAAAAGTAACGAGTCGAGTGTTGTCTAATGTAGCGGAGTAAGAAGCGTTTCTTCTTCACAAATCTACTCAAGTAAAAGTAAAAAGTATGGTGCAGTAAAACTACTCCTAGAAGTACATTTTTTTCAAAAAGTTACTTAAGTAAATGTAACGGAGTAAATGTAACTCGTTACTACCCACCTCTGCTCAAAACTGGGTTTTCAAGATGCACACTAAGCATTAACATCCAGTAATGTGTCGGTGAGAAGGAATCACATGACTCCTGCCTTTTACCCTCCTGGGTAAAGCAAGGAGGGATTGGTTGCCAGGTTATTTTAATGTGCAACTTCTTTCTTGTGCAGATGAGGTCCATCATCTTCCACATTTCCTTAGAAATAACTAATCTGTAACAGCGCCACTCTTATTTACACATGTAAAACATTTTGTTTTTGCATTTACACATATTTGTAGTTGTACATCTTATAAATGAGAAATACTGAAATATTTCAGCCCACAAAAGACACCTTTACAAAGTTTACAAGTGATGGACTGCCATGAATCTGGTTCATTTCTCAGGAGCCACTAAAGCAGCTGATGAGCCTTTTACTTGTCCTCTAGCACCACCGTCAGGTATTTGTACAATCTGTTGGTTTACTTGTCTCAGATGTATTTAGATTAGTTTTGTGTACATGACCTGAACAACACGAGTATATTAACATTGTCTACGTGACCTTGTGATGACCTTCCCACTTGATTGATTTAATTTTACCTGAAAGGATTAGTTGATTCATTTTCATTCATATTTTGAGTATCAGTTAATCCTCTAAGTATTTTTCAAGCATGTAATGGCAAAAACAACTAATCAATTAATCAAGAAAACAATGGACAGACGACACAGTGATGGAAAGAACTGTTACCTGCAGGCTTTTCATGAATATTAGGAATCTTGTTGGCTTTGCCTTCGGTCCAGTCAAAACAATACAGGCAAACATATCCCTCCCAAAATACTGTTCATTAGTCCCTTAAATAAAGATCAGTTTTTATTTTGTTTGGTTGGTTTTGTTTTTTTAATGGCATTATCTGACTTATCCTCCAACTCAGAAAGCAAGAGGGGAAAAAAAACAAAAAACAAAACAGGAAATTTAAAATACAAGTTATTAAAAAAAAAAAAAGACATTTGGAGGAACACACTAGAAGCTACAAAACACAAACTTTTGACCAACTCAAAAGAAGACAGAAAAAAACACTGGCTTCAAATTGCAGACAGTCCTTAAAATGAGGGGAAAAAAAGCATAGTTCTTCATAAACATCTCTTTTAATCTTCTGGTGGTTGTGAGGTTTTCCTCTGAGGGTGAACGTGTCTGTGAAGTACACTGAGCCTGATCTGTTGCAGGAAAATAGATCCAGCTGCTCGCTGTGTACTTCCTCTGACCCTAAGGAATAAAAACTTTTTAGACTATGTGCGAGAGCTTCAGGTCTCTGTTCATAGAGTCTCTTGACGATGAGCTCAAGAGACTGTGCAGCGTGTTCGTGTGTGTGTTCTGTGTGCACATGTGGCCCGACAGTTTCACTGCATCCCATTCTTTTGTTCTCCTTTCTTCTATATCCCCTCTGACTAATATGCTAAATAGTCTCCTCTGAACCAGTCAGTGAGGAATAAAAAAATTAAAAACAAACCAAAAAAAGTCAATAAGTAGCCAGTCTGCCAGGAAACCAACTGAATCCAGTCTATGAGCCAATCAGCTTGTCCTTCCCAGACTGACAACATCTGTGGTCACAGCAGATTGTGGTGATCCACTTTTTCAGTTCTGCTGGTGACCATAAATACATCACGAATCCAGCACTGGTGCGACTAGTCCACATTTAAAGCTCCGAGGTGGAACAGCAAACACGTTACTGTCTATCTGTCCAGTCAGTCCAGAAGATCAGCTTAGCAAACGGATCCTGCTGCTCGGTGGACCGGCCAGTCCAGCCAACCCACGGCAGACTACAGGACCGCCAACAGCAGAGGAGGAGGAGGGGGGTTTGATCGGGGAGGAAAGAAAGAGTTAAATGAAGAGGACTAGAGAAAGAAAGAGTGTGAGAGAAGGAAAAGAGACAGTTAAAAAAGGAGAGCAGGGGTTTCTCTCTCGCGCCTCTTGTTTTCATTTGTGTCTCTGGAGAGCTTTCCTCTTCCTCCTCTTGAAGAAACAGCAGCACCTGCAGTACACAGACACACACACACACACACAACACACAACACATCGGTAACAAATGCAGCACAGTACGAGCAACAGATGACGTCATCGGAAAGGACAAATTCTGGAGGAGAAACGTCATTTCTTTCACCTTTTCAGCTACATTAGAGATATATTTCAGTATAGATAAAAGCAGACTGAAGTTTAATACCATCCATGTACATCTATAAAACAGTCATGGTAAAATGATTCAAGAAGTCTAAAATCAGTAAAGTCGCTCTTCAAAAGTCACTAGTTACTGCCCTACAAAGTGATTTTATATCAACTATTCAATCAATTACTTTGTCTTTAATAAATAGTATTAAGTTTTATGCAATATGTTATTTTGAAAAGTGTCCTGTCCAGGGACACTTTAACATATGGCCAAACCTAGAGTGGACGGGCAAACACCCTGTGCTAACTGTGCAGCTGCTGCCCGCTTTCTTTCTTTAAAGTGAATGCATTTACATAAAATTAACCATTTGTCCAATACACCGATATGGATAAAACTGGTTTAAACTTCAAATAATATTCCAGGAATCCTTTGATTTACCACTGTTTAATATTCACATATTGTATTAATGTATAAGGAGTTTTCTCCAATACAACATGTTAATGTTCATGTTAAGTGACCCCCTAAGAAAACAAAAGAGAAAGTAACACTAAACATATCACAAAAAAAACGTTTTCTGCTGAAGAAAGAAAGAAAGAAAAAGAAAGTGCAAAATATGAATGAAAGATGAAGCCACACACACAGTGTAGGCACTATATTCACTAGCATGTGCACATGTCCTTACTTGGTGTCATCAGCCACTTCCACCTCTGCATTGGCTGTGATTGGTGCATTGGAGTGTCCTGCAGTGGGGTCGTCTGTGTTCAGCTCCCCATTGGTTGAACTCATCACCTAGACGAGAGGAATGGAAGAGAGACGGATGAGTACAGATCTACTGATGTTAGCTTGGTGGGACAATGTTAACAGACTTGCATTAGGTCCACACTAAGGCAGGTAAATCTGAAAAAAAAACACTGTGTTTTCAGGTCATTTTGAGATGTTTCTTTGTTGGGTTAATATCTTCTGTGTGTATTCTAGACAAATGTTAAGCAGTGGTATAAACAGAGGCAGATCACTGTTCAGGATAAGCTAGTTAAACATCCATGTGTCTTTCTCTCCATCACCAAAACCAACGTTTCCAGATGTAGCCAACTTAATGTGGACGTGGTCCCAACAGGTCCATAAGAGCTTTTTTGTTGCCATGCAAAACAACGGTGCCTCTGCTTACTGACTGACTGGGTTTTTGGTGCTTTGTTGATAAGCAGTGAGGACATCTGATTAAATTTCCATCCCTTCAGTGCTTGTACCTTGATTGAATCAGATTTAACCAGAATTTCTCAGGTTGTGAAGAAGTTCAAGCTGCAGTATCTCAAGAAGCCACTTGGTGCAGCTAAATCAAAAGGATTCACAGAACCAACACATTATGAAGGTCTCAGTTTATAAAGTCAGGTTTATAGATGCGAGTCTTTGAAATTAAAAAATGGTCCAAGGACCTGGTCTGGGTACAGTCTGCTCCTAACTCCCTTCCATCTGCTGCCAGGGGGGTGACTTCCTTAAAAATACAGTACGAGTTTAGTAAAGAGAACCTTTAATGTGTTACAACAACAGTGCTCTACTTTATCACTAACACTCACAATCTTTTTCTTATCTTTAGTCTTGTTGATGTATAAATCACTGGAATATGTCAGTGTGTTCATGTCAATGTCACAAACTGCTTTTCAAATTTGTGACTGAATATTTCACATGTAAATTCTCAATAATTCTCATACAACTTCCATACAATTACACTATTTTATTTACAGATCCATAATGTATATGAAATGTGTATTTTAAACTCCCACATCAACTCTTCTGATCTCCACTATAAGCCTCACTTGTGCTCGCTCTTAGTATGAAAACTGGCTTCCTCTACCTTGTCAGCTCACAAATAGCAACTGACATTGTGTGGTCTCTAAAATCTCTCAATCTCTCTCTCAATCTACAGAGAAATGAGGAAACCATCTTCTGTCCCCTGGTAGAGTCCATTATTTTAATGAATGAAAAATAGTGGTAGCTTAAATACTGCCCTACTGCTATGCAGAACTAAAAGAAAAAAGCACAAGCTACACAAACCAAACCTGGATAGTTTTAATTTGGAATTTCTTTTATGATATCCCCATGTAAGGGGGCTGCTGGGGTTGGGAGAAAACTTGAAGTCAGCCCTGCTGCAGAGACAGAGAAGGTCATGCAGGCAGACAGACAGGCAGGGAGATAGACAGGAAGCCAGCAGAGCTAACTCTTCCTCTCAGTACCTGGACAGACCCGCCCAGCCTATCAGCAGTGAGATGGGAGCCCAGCAGCTCTCGATTGGTCACTGGAGTCGGCTGGGACTCGCTGCCTTTCCCTTCCGGAGACTAGAGGAGACGGGAAACCGATTGCAGGAGAAAACGGGAAGGGAAGAGGTGGAGGAGGGAAAAGGTGTAGAGGAGTGGCGAGATGAAAGGGGAGGGTGCCACACAAAGGGGAAGAGATAAAAGTGAGAGAAGAATGGAAAGCAGTAAGGCGAGGGAGAGGCGGGAAGACGAGCAGACAGTGAAGAGGAGTGGCGGCGTGAAGAGCAGCGCGGTGAGGAAAGCAACGAATGAGGAAAGAGTGGGAAAAAAAGAAAGAGAAAAGAAATAGTGAGTTCAGAGTCAGTATTTGGTGGAGGAGCCACAGGAGGGTGAGCTCTCAAGTACAAGAGTACAGTGAAGAGTGCACATGTGTGAAAGCCCCATGCAAAAGGGGAAGGAGGTAGTGTATTTTCTGTGTCAACCTCACCTGCTTCAGACATGTTTTCTGGGATTAAAGCACAAAGAGGCCGACAGTGAAACCTAACTACTGGTGACTTTCTAAACCTACACTAATGTGTATTTTGGGTTGCCATTGTGAAATATGCCAAGACAGTGACTGAGGAGCACCATTTGTTTCATATTGTAAGTTAAAACATAAGAAAGACAGAGGTAAACTGTGAGCAAACTCTTAGAAAACAGCGTTAATTCATAGTTTCCTCTGGTTTCAAAAACTTGCTGAGCCAAACAGAATAAGGTGCAGACATCAGGGGGTTGTCATGCTGCAAATACTTCACCCTAAACAAAATGCACAAGATGGAGATCAGATGTAGGGTAAAGAGTGGAGCAAACAGAGCTCACACACGTCACACATGGCACCAGCTGTACAGTGTGTTCAATAAACTCCACAAAATAAAATATTATCCCAGAACTCTGCAATGAATTTCAACTATAAGGAAAAAACAGACAACATATAATGCACAATAAAACAGTATATAGTTTACATTTTACCTGTCCAGCCCTTCATCACAGTGTAATGTGTCAAGAACTGTGCTTGAGTAATGCATCACGTAAAGATTTTAGGGTTGAAGCAGTGCTGGGCAGCATACCAGTTCTGGTTATAATGTCCTGTACAGTATGAACTTATTCAACAGGCAGAAATCTGTATAGTTTTGCTTGCTAGTAGTAGCGCTACGGAGTATAGGTCAGCATGTGTGGAGAGGGAAATCCTGTTGTCTGTGCCTCTTTAACAGGACAAAACACAAAGGTACACAGCAATTTGTGACACAATTTGTTAGACTACTAATTGCATGTTTACAAAATTACACAACCAAACAGCATGCTGGGTAATCTGGCTAGTTAGCTAGCTAGCATAACTGTTAACAGCTAGAGGAGACAAGGCTACGTCATAATGGTAGATTATAGAATAGAAAACAGATGGGGATGAAGAAAGTGAGACTGAAGATGCTTGATATTTGAAACCCTGCCTTAAAGGAGAACATATTGTGCATAAATATTAAGCTTGTTTCTTAACAAACCTATATAAACCTTCAGACATGCATTAAAAAAATAAAGCACTGTGATATATTTGGAAACCGCCAAAATCTTTAAAAAACAAACAAAACTGATACACATTTTTGGTCATTTGAGCACTACTTGAAAGACAAATGTGTTATCCTCTGTGTAAGGCAAACAAAACGTCCTCAGGTTTGACTGACAATGTGTACTTACTCTGTTGATCTGTGTAAAAAATATTAACTGTCCACAGAGTACAACAGAAAAACATAAAAAGTCCAACCAGGGTTAACATTTTACATTGGCACTAAAACTGTATTATTACAGTAAACTACAGTATAATGCAATTGAGGCAGTGCAAAAATGTAAAACTGTAGCCTGTTAACTTCTAATGCTAAAACTCTTAGTTCAGACTGCATCAATGCTATTGGCCTATTTGTTGCCATTTTTAACTCTGACTGACAGAAACGACAAAAGCTGGGGTAGTGAGACAGGAAGAGCTGTTTGAAGCCGGAATGTGTTATAAATATTCAGAGCCTAGTAAAACGTGTATGGCAACATGAACATGAAGCTGGAATGTGTGTTTACCTGATTTTTGGTCTGTGCTGCTTTCTCTCTGTTACTTGTCTGAAGTGGAGTTTCACTGGCCACTGGACCAATATGAGTGGGCTAAACACACAGAGAGGTGAGGTCAATGTGGGATAAGAGAAAGAAAAATATGCAGTTATATAATGTTTCTTTGTGTGGGCTTGATGTCCTAGACTGTTGTACTAATAGATGCAGCAAAGAAACAGCCTGCACACACTTAAACAAACAATATGTCAGACTGACACCAAAAGTGGTAATGCAGTCCAAATTCAAAATACTGGACAGCATTGTTACCCCCCACCCCTCCTTTGAACTGTCTGTACAGCCACCAGCCACTCCACACTAACCAGTGTCTTTCCAGTCCAGTCATACTGGTAATCAAAGATGTATCCGTTTCTGTCAAAGAGATCCGTGAAGAGTTTCCTCAGATAGTCGTAGTCTGGCTTCTCAAAAAAGTCCAGTCGACGCACGTACCGCAGGTAGGTGGCCATCTCTTCTGTTACGTACACACAGGCACGCAGACAGACATCCAACCCACACATACACAGAGACACACGATTTGTTCCAATAATGCATTTGGTATATAACAACTGTGCAGAAACAAAGCTTTTAGGTAAGAGTGTGTGTGTGTGTGTGTACAAACCTGGGAAGCTCTCACAAAGGACCTCTATTGGTGTGTCTCTCTTTGTGTCTCCTATCTTCTGATAACGTTCTTTCAGAGTGTCAGCCTAACAAGAGAGAAATTGAGGAATATATTCATAACTGACAACAGATGGATGAAAAGCAAAGACAAATGAAGGCATGACTGAAAGAGGAAAAAAACAACTGATGGACTGTTTCTCCACCTTGAGTCCCTGCCAGGGTAGGCTGCCTCGCAGGAAGTACATAAACATGTGGCCTAGGGCTTCTAGGTCATCTCGCCTGCTTTGCTCTGAAATAACAGAATAACAAGAAAAGCTTCATTTGCTGGACAGCATCACTGGTGTCGAATTTAACACCTCTGATGTGCCAAGAACACAAATGCTGTGCTTCAACACGCAGTCTGGTGCTTACAAAACAACTGCTGAGAGAAAAGAGCTACATTATATTCCCCATGTTCTCATTCCTTTATGATATTTAACAACAGCACTAATGATTTGCCAAAAGTACAATAATATTTAAAAATGATTGAATGCAGCACTGATCATTTCCCTTTCGGGCAGGCAGCTGAAATTTTTCAGGAACTTCAACTGAATGCCTATCGGTTCACTGTTCAGAACAGAACTGGCAATTGTCAATCACAACACATGCAAGCTGTGCTGTCAAGATTGAGGATGTGTTAAGCCAAATGATACTGTTTGCTCCTCACTCATTTCAATGAGACTGCTGCATTGGCAAAGCTAAGGTACTGAGGCACAGAACTACAGCAAAAAAGGAAGGGAAACCTGGTTAACCAGGGCGTCACTATATGTTTAAATGCCACAAGAGAGCAGATCACCTTTTCCCAGATGTGTATTGATGCTCATATATCTAGCAGTTCCAGTCAGACTCTTGTGTTCTCTGTACGGGATGTGTTTCTTGGTCTCTGGGTCTATGTATTCTTTTGCCAGACCAAAGTCTATGATGTGGATGGTGTGTTGCCGTTTGGTGCCCGGTCGGCCCACCAGGAAGTTCTCAGGCTTCACGTCTCGATAGATCAGGCTTCGTGTGTGGACAAACTCCATACGGGTTATCTACAGAGGAAACAACACATTGAAAACAATGGACACAAGGGTTCTTTTAAATAAAATAACCCAGTTAAATGTAGTGGAAGAATGTTCTGTGTGTTTTACCAGCTGAATGGCTATCATGAGTACAGTCTTCAGAGAGAAGGTCCGGTCACAGAGGTCAAACAGATCTTCTAGGCTTGGTCCCAATAGCTCCAAAACCATAGCATTATATTTACCACATGGTCCAAAGTAAAACACCTGTGGCACACCCTCTGGATGGACAGACAGACAATGATATAGCTACATTTATGTATAAATATGATACTCATCATATCAAAAATCACCGTCATTATCTTCTTCCAGATGCACATACATGGGCTGGTTTGGAGCCAGCACCTAATTTCGAACCAGTTCTATATGTTTCAACATGCAAAGAACCGGTTCTCTGCACTCTAGCATCAGGTTCGTGTTGGTGGAAAGTGGGTAACTGAGGGAACTGCGAGGTACTCTGATGTGTTAAGGCCTGTTCACAGTTTCTGTTTGTCCTCAGACGAACAAAGACTGTGGACACCATTTGAACTGTGGGAAATAAATCATACACACTGTTTGCATGCCAAACAAGTGTCCAGTTTGCCTGTTTGGCACATGCACAGTCAGGGCACTCACAATGCAAACAGTCCACGAGGACTCAAATTTAGGTCTGCAAGTGGACCCCCAAAGACTTAGATACATTTGCATCACATGGTTTTGATTCTCACAGTAGCAGACAGACAAGAGACAGCAGCTCCTACCTGAACTTCCCAGCTGTTTGTAGAAGCGGTATTCTAGGTGGAGCTGTGGTGCCCGCGATTTGATTGGCTCCTGCAATAGAGGAATATGTCTGAGAGTAAGTCATGCAACAAATGCAGTAAAATTCACAAAAAGAAATATACACATTTTTTCTATCAATACAGCTTAAAACTAGATTAGGACTAAAATGAGCAATCGGGTTATTCTGTCATTCAAAAATCCTGATGATGTGCAATAATAACATGAGTTCCTTGAATCTATTCTTGAATGTCAGACATTAGACAACATGTTTTACATGCAGTATATAATATTTTGAGTACCATGTAACAAACACTTTTGTTACTTTGAAGTGCAATTCATTTATATTCTGGAGTATGGCTCTGAAGTGCGACTCTACAATACCATATGCAGTGAATGGATTTTTACCAGTTTGATAGCCACGTATTCATTGGTGTACAGGTTCTTTCCAAGCCGCAGCTCTCCAAAGTTCCCACAACCAATCTTCTTTCCGACCCGAAAGTTTGGCCCGACCATCAGAACCCCGGAATTGGAGCCAGCACTCCGCCCACTGTGTCCTGATCGACTGCCTGTCTTCCCAGACATCCTCTTCCCCTCCTCTGTCTCCGCCTTCCCTCCACCACCTCCTCCACCACCGCCTCCACCCCCTACTCCTCGCTTGTCAAAGTCCATCAGTTTGTGGTAGCCTGGTCTCTCCACGGTTAAGCCGATTCCATGCAACTAAACAACCACCAAAACAACTGCCTGGCGGCTTGACCGTCAGTCTTTAGGATACTCTACACTAGGCCACTGGTTACACTGGAATTAGGGCTTGACTTTAAAGAAACCAGGGCTTGGGCTGTTGTTCAGCTGGGACAGGCTTAAGATGAATTCAAAAGAAACAAGTGGACTTCAAAAAGGACCAGAGCTTAGTTCGGCAGAGCTAACGAGTGCTGTATGTGATGAGGGCTGAAGAGTGAAAGATGGAGGAAAAAGTGATTGTTGGGTGAGTGGATCAATGACTGAATGAGAGATGATGGGATAAGGGGTCACCGCTACCAATGAGTTCATACCCCCTTGTAGGGGCCAGAGATGGTGACTGAGGGCTGACACCATAGGTAGCTAGCCATATGCTAACATGCCATATAAAACTAGGAAGCTACACAAGCTTTAGGCTCAGACATACCAGACCATGAAAATAACCTGCTCTCACATGTGTTGGGTTTATTTAAAAAATCTGGCTTCAGAGTCTGCCCTTTTTTACATCTGATATGTGGTGATAAAGAAGCACTTTAGGTGTATAATTGACTGCCATAGGTCTTGGTTACTTAGTTTTAGAGTGTGTGTTCCTATAAATACTACAACAGTGTATTTGTCTGCTGCCACACAGATCCTGATAAATTTGTCAAACTGCTTGGTCCTAAGGGAAAGCAGGTAAAGTTGTAGCCCTTGGGTGTGAGGAAAGCCACGTACTGAGATGTCAATGTCCCACCTGAAAGACAGACAGAAAATAAATGTATTCACACAATTCACAATCTCAATCATATTTTCATCACGTCCAGCACAGCATGTTTAGACCAAGTTTTCCTGAACCTTTCAGCTAAGAAGTAAAATCACAAAGTGTTTCTGTAGCCCCCAGAGACTGACCTATTTGAATCAGACACTATTTATTTTAGATGGTGTTCAATGCCTGACCAGTATTCTGGTGTTGTACAGGAGGAATCATAGTGCATTCGAGGACAAATTCTTCACTGCAATCAACTGTCTGCATTTTGTCTTTCTAACAGAATACCAGGGCAGATCTTCCTCCAGGAGGACAGGGCACGTTCTCTTGTGTTTCTGATTTCCTCTTCTAATAATACCATTCATTCAGGCTACTCCAATTCCATACTCTTCTTCTCCATTTTCCTCTGCAGTCTATTCTTTCTTTCGCAGCCAATCTAACTTTACCTCCGCTCCTCTCAAATCCCATTTCCTTTGGGCCTTCCTTTGCTTTTCCTGCTTTCCATGCTATAACTAGCTGGTTAATGGCATATGTTTGTATCCATTAAGCTGCAACAATGCAGATAGAAAATTAAGCATGGATATTCATTGTTTAACAACAAAAAAGTGCTCCCTTTTGAAAACTTACTTTAACCTTGTTGTCAGTCTAGACATCTGTCTGATTATCCTGATTATCCTTAGAGGTATCTTCCACCAAACTTTCATTACTGATTTCTTAAAACATGTTGTATTTGAGCAGTTTATCCCATTCTTCCTGACAGATCCTCTAAAGCTCCATCAGACTGACTGGGAAGTGTCTGTGTCTGTGGAGGATTTCAATTAGCCAAATGTGGATTCCAGTCAAATTCTAGACATCAACAATTAGGTCTGCAACACAATTTGCTGTAAATAGGAAATCATACAGTTTTGTATGAAACAAGAGGATACAGATTTGGGCAGACAACATTAATACACATACACTAAATACAGGTAGTTCTAGTTTTGTGCAGCAGAACTGTCAGTGAGCTTCAAAATCATACTTGACCATCAGGAAGAGGCTCATGACCATTTCAATTCATAATGACAAGGAGGACACTGAGGAAAGGATAACAGTGAGGAGGAAATGTCTGAGATAGTGGACGAGTATATGGAGGCTTCTCCTCTGCTGTTATTAACAGGAATAACATGACCACTGAGCAACGTGGGTCGCTTTTTATTGTGTTTGCTAAATCTCTGAAAAGACTACATAAAAATATCTCTAGCTTGGTCACTCTAATCTCTGATTATGTGGGACACTGTAAATTACAACACAGAGCTCATAATGCACCACTGTGCTCATACAAATATCTAAAGGTGACCCACTCAGGATATCTGTAGTCAGTACAGTTGTAGTGCATGTAGAAAAATGCTGATGCTACTGACAAACTATGACACAGTGGGATTCAGAATGACCAGTGTGACAAAAACTTCTATTAAATCTACCATGCAGCAGCACTGACTATTTCCCTGAGAAACTGGATTTGTCATTTCTGTTCAAACTATGGTCAGATCTGAGTTCATCAGAAGAGGGAATTAGGTTGCTCAGAACTTGAACAGAGTTATAAAATCAGATTCCATAATAACAAACATTCTGTCCTGACTCACTTTAGAACTGCACCTTTAATTACATCTGTGTAGCAGGTCACCCCCCCCTCCCCCTCCCTTTCAGAGGGCTCTGTCAGACTGAGCTACTCGCAGCAAAAATCAATACTGCTATATATGCTGTATAGGCCATATATAAGAAGGGGTTAGGCCTGCACAAATCGAGAGGCACCATTACTCCCACACACTACTTTGACTTCAGCTACAGGAAGAGTTTGCAGCTCTTGTATAAATCTAATCTAAAAGACTGAGGCCTTCACTCAAATGCTTTGCTCAAAATCACAAGCAGTCACTATGTTGGTTTTTGGAACAGTTATCTGTGAGGCATTTATGACGAGTTAGTGTTTGCTAATATGGCTAGGATTATGATAGGCTAGCTGATATGAGTGCAGCCGATTTCACATTCTGGAGGTAGCCACAGTTAAATCTGATAATTGAACGCCTACAATCGCTGACCATAGCTTGTTGGTTGCCTATTTTGGGGAATGTTACTAGTCGGTGTTAGCGTTAACGTTATTGCACGTCTTGAGTCATGATTTTGACTGAGTTAAAGTTAGGTAACGCAGGCAGTTAGCTAGGTTTAGGCCACAGTCATGAGTGTTTGGCCTCAAAGTAGCTTGACAACGTTAGGTTCATTAAAACAATTTTGTACTAGTACTATATTTGACTTCAGCTTCAGCTAGTCAGCAAAATTGTCAGTTCCATAAAATGCAAATGCAAATCAAGATGTGGTACTTAACTGTAAAGTAGACTATAAATCTACTTTAATTTAGTTTTAAGAACTACATAACCGAATACAGATACTTAAAATTACATTTTTAGGCACAGAAATCATGATGCCAGTCCTAGTATCACATACTAAGACCTTCTCTGCAAGTTTTTTTTGTCATAGTTCCCTCTCATCTGACAACACCAAGCAGAGCAATTAAAGTTTAGTAGTACACCCACTAGCCCACATAAAACTTCACACCCAACAAGTATCCAGTATCCACTACACATCATGCCACAGGCTACAAACATGACCTCGATTACGAGGTAACTGGGACAACTGATGCTTCATGTTCTCCACAAGAACAGATACTTTTAAATCTAGCCAGATAATCTATACCAGTGATTGATTCATCAATTGCTACTTAAATCAAAATGTTAAGAAAATCAAGATCTATTTTAACGTAGAGATATTTTCATGAAATTATAACATTATCTAAAACAGGGGAGGAAAATGTCAAATGCTTTAATGCTTTTTCTTTTTAGGTTGTGTCGATTCTATGCCAATATGGAAGTAATTTTGAAAGTTCTTGCTACAAAACCAAATTTTTAAAGATTTACATCTAATTAAAAAAAAGAATTTCCCAATTCACTTCTAGTTTGAATATACAATTGGGTCCAAAAGCCTGAACCCACCCTGAAAATCTGTGATATTTTCATGTAAACCTGGAAGTAATCAGAACCTTTGAGGATTTAGAAACAAAATGTTTGGACAGATTTAAGATGCTGTAAGCTGAAGACAATTTGTAGCACTGACCACGTCAACTCTTTTGTGCAAAAGGTCAAATATCTTTGAGTTTCATTCCTTGCATTAATGCATGGCTTCTTGTTGTCTCAGATGTTTGGACCTCACTGTACACCGGCTACTTTTGTTTGAAGTCTAGTGTGCACTGACTCAGGAAACACTGAACATCCCCTTCAGCCACCTTACAACAATATGTAAGCACTGCTTACTAATAAAAACTTCCTCTGTACATTTCCTGGCAGATGAAGTAAAAACAACAGGCTTGGCTTCACATCAGTTATTATGTTCTCACCCTACACCAGCTGCTCTTAACATTGCTGGCCAAAATCAAAGATCTCTGCAAAAGTCCTTCAATAAATACCCACATCTACATCTATAAACGTTGACAAATTATCTTTACGGTCTTTAGTCAATTCTGATGTTATACTCTTTAATTAATCACTAAATTACAAAAACGACAGCTATCTTTGTGCGGCCAGTGGAACCTGCCCTACATTATGTTTTACTCACAGTATGACGTGAAGATTTATTAGTTTTTTAACCCAGGTTGTCATTTCTGTTTCAGTGGCACATTACAGTGTAACTTACAAATGGGTACATGCAGTACTGGTCCACATGCAGCAGTAAACCCACTGGGAACCAAAGCCCTTATCCCAATATCAATTTGATCATTTCAAGCTCTTCTCACTAGATAGCTAAATGTTTTTGACGACTTGATAGATTTTAGGGGAAACACAGTAGATCTAGCTGTATCAATATGGCCTTGTCTCACAACTCACACTCAAACGATTAACTTGGCTTGAATAACCTTTTACTCAACTCTCAATATGACATTGGGTGAATATTTCAAAGCCATCCTAAGAGACTGTAAACCACCATTTTATTCAAAATCGCACTGTCACTATTTCAGTTTTTGGAACAGTAATCTGTGAGGCGATTGTGAGGTGTTCGTGTTTGCGAGTATGGCTAGGGTTAGCTTGTACGACTGCAGCAGATCTCACACTCTGGAAGTAGCCACCGTTCAGTGTGATAACTGTACGCTCGCCTGACGTTTGCTGATAGTCTATTTTGGGAAATCTTACTATTTGGCGTTAACGTTATTGCACGCCAAGCTTCCAACCAAGCTAACGCTAGGTAACGCAGGAAGTTAGCTAGGTTTAGGCCACAGTAGTTTGTGAGTGTTTGGCCTCAATGTAGCTTGATAACGTTAGCTTCATTGAAACAAATTTGAAGTAGCTAACTTAACAAAATGTAGTTTCAAGTGAAGGAAAGTAATGTCAGAGAATACGCCAACAATACTGACAACAGTTGCTGGTGAATCATATCAACAGCTAGCTTTCCAGCTAGCATGTTTAGCCTCTGTGGTTGTAGCAAAACGTAGCCTGATAGAAGCTAAGGCTTGCAGCTAATTAGCTAATGTTGGCTAACGCTAAATATATGCCCATACAAACAGTCATTCATTAACATAGCTAGCCAATTTAATAAACACATTTATGCGAAGTTCAAAAAAGGACTTTACATACCTAAACAGCTTTTCTTTATGACGCTATATTTCTAGCTTGGAATAAATTGTTCTCATTTTCTTCGCCTCGCTTTCCTGCTCATCTCTTTTTCTGTGGATGTTTGGCTAACCAGCTGAAAAGCCTCGCCAGAGACCATAACGCAATTTGCGTAGATGTAGATAAGCGCTGCGCGGCAAGCGAAAGGGGCGAGCGTAAACGTGTTTGATGAATGTGGAGAGGAAAATCTGTGTGCGCGTTTATGTGTCTGTGTGAGTGTGCGTAAGAGAAGACACGCTCACTTAGATTAGTGGAGAAAAGTACTTTTCACTTTGACCAGCACTGACCAAAGTAACTGCGAGACTGCGTGTGTTTCTGTATTTGGACAGAGGAACATTGTTGGGTTAGACAGACTCCATGGTCCAGTACATTTAATGTGAAATAAAAAAAAATTGGCCAATAGTGAAGGCTACAGCCACAGTCTTGATAAATTGATATTGTCATTGATTAAAAAAAAAAAAGAAGCTTGCATGAAATAATAAAACTTGCAGTGACAAGACTGTGTGTGTTATTTAATGGTTTTGCCACGTTTATTGTAGCTACACGTTGATGGTTACATTCATGATTACTTATGTTTGTTCACATTTCCATTTCCACATTTTTCTTAATGTGACAGTGCAACAATACAAAACTGTAAAATACACTGTTTAATGTTGGCATTTATTTTGTTAACAGCTACTGCAACACTGGAATTTCCCTTTGGGGATTAATAAAGTATCTATCTATCTATCTATGTATACATTTTTTGTATTGTGTCTCTATTTATTTTTGTAATGGGAGAAAACTGTTTTGATTTTGATGATGCATCTTTAGGCAACCGTAGATATTGGATTACTTAAAATACATCCAATTATTTAGATAATTAAATAAAGTCACAGGTAATATTTGAATTCAAACAGACACCAGGCAGTACTTGACGTCTTCCCCTCTGATGCTGTAGAGGTCGAGGTTGTAATGCAGCATTCAGTTCTTGCGTGTTTGAGGAGGAGGAGTGAATCACATCCTTATTTAAATCAATGCAGCCATGGTTGTTTGTTTCATATTTTATGTTCACCAACTCAGAGATCAAATGAAATATTATTATTACCTCATTATTCCTGTTAGAAAGATGGATAACAGCAAAAGATTTCCTGTTATTGTACTGTCATCAGCAGTAACTACACCACTCTGTAGCTACTGTATCTTCTACCTGCTTTTCAATACCACAGCAGAATTGGGGATTTTCTTTTTTTACCATTACCTACCACACGCAGGCTGATAACAGTGGAGTTATGATTGGTGTTATCAGCAGTAACCTTTTCAGCTATGGTTATCACAGCCTTCATCGGCTCCAAAACGCAGAGATGTACTTCCTGTCTGGAACTTAGGTCAGCAGCTTCTGTCAGTCTGTCTGTACTTGTATTTACATGACACTGTGGTACATACCTGGTCCTGAAACCGTAGACGTCCTGAGTCTGATAGTGACACACAGGTGACAGATACACGGTGATGAAGAGAGAAGAAGCAGACATGTTGGTTTTGGTGATCAGCTTGTTGTGCTGGACTCAAACGGACGGTGAGATTTGTAGTCATGATTTTTAGTCATGAAAAATGGCTTTTTGCAGTTTGGTTATTAGTGCAGTTCTTAGGTAGTAAATGCATTTAGGAGAAGAATACACACAAAAAGGCATTCATACACCAATGTAGTGGAAATTATATATTTAGTTTTAGATTTAGATTTAAGAGATATTTTTTAACCCTTATTTATTAAATGATAATACACATTTAACCCAAACATGTATTAAACAGACTAACATGCTTAAGTGTGTTTCTACAAAAATTAAAATGTGCAAAATATACACTACCAGTCAAAAGTTTGGACACACATAGAAATGACTATGTTTGTGAAAGAAAAGCAGATTTCATAACAT
>JAUMHL010000010.1:670017-687806 GCA_032362345.1 Sandelia bainsii
TCCACCAACAGCTGCCAGTCTCTAGCAGAGGTCAGGATGCCTGCCGGTGTTCTTTTGACCAGGGCAGCCTGCTCCCCGGCTCTGACAAAGGTGATGGTTTTCTTGGAGGGACGGAATTGCTTTGCCCACACCAGCCCCATTCTGATGGCTTCAGCGATGGTCTTAAGGGCTTGGTCATGCCTCCACCGGTATCGTCCTTCTCCAAGTGCCGTACTGCAGCAGCTGAGGATGTGCTCTAAGGTACCCCTCTTGGAACACAATGGGCATGCTGGTGTTTCTGCTATGTCCCATGTGTGTAGCTTAGATGGGCTTGGAAGCACATCATACACTGCCTGAATAAGGAATTTAATGCTCGGCTTTCCAGATCTCTGTCCAGGTCACTTTCCTCTCAACCGTGTTTTCCCATCTTGTCCAGGCCCCCTGTTACCTCATTTCCATAGCCTTGCAGGATCTTGTCTCCTCCACAGCTGCTCTCACCTCCTCCTGGACAATGTGCCGCCTCCCCTTCCCTCTGGTGTTCATTTGGGGAGTTGGAAAGGATCCTAACCTGGCTCGGCCTCTTGTAACCACTCCCATCAGGCTCCTGTGACGCAGCCTTGCTTCTGCCTCCTGGACAGCCTCCTCCACCCTCCACTTCCTGCCCGTCCTCACTTGGATTCCAGCTCCGGCCACCTTCGGATCACTAGAGTCCCTGTACTGCACCACTTCTCTAGCTCTTGTAACCTTGAATTCCTCTTCCAAGGATTTGAAGGGCAGCTGCAATTTGTTGTTGCGCCCATAGAGTGCGATACTGCTCAGGCTCTTTGGTAACCCAAGCCATCTCCGGAGGTGGTTGCTGACTTTCCGCTCTAGGGTCTCAACTGTGGAGATTGGGACGGCATAGACGAGGAGGGGCCACAGGATCCTGGGAAGGACGCCATGCTGGTAGACCCAGGCTTTGAACTTTCCAGGTAGACCGGACTTGTCCACAGATTTCAGCCAGCTTTCCAACTCCGCACAGGTTGAGTGGATAGATGTTGAGTCTCTCAGAGAGCTGTCAAAAACCTTGCCCAAGCTCTTGACTGGCTTCTCTGTGATTGTTGGAATGGCTGTGCCTGCGATGTAAAACCGGAACTTGTCCTCCACCTTTCCTCTCCTCAGCACCATGGATCTTGATTTGGCAGGTTTGAAACACATTCGGTCCCACTCCATCAGCTTCTCGAGTCCCTTCAGAATCCACCGGCAGCCAGGGGCTGATTCTGTCATGACTGTGAGGTCATCCATGGACGCCCTGATGGATGGCTGCCGTTGTCCAGACATCTTTCGGGGCCCTCTGCACTCTGGCTCAGCGGACTTCGTGAGCATATTCATGGCCAGGGAGAACAGTGTCACAGAGATGGTGCACCCTGTGATAATGCCGATCTCCACCTTGTGCCAAGTAGATGTAGTTGATCCAGAGGAGACCCTCATCCTGAAGTTGTTGTAGTAATCAGCTATGAGGTCTCTACACCTGCTGGGGACATGATGTTTTATCAGAGTGAGCTGGACTAACTTGTGTGGAATGGAGCCGAATGCATTTGCCAGGTTAAGCCATAACACTGACAGGTTGCCTTTGTTCTCTCTGGCATCCCGAATTAGCTGTGTCACCACACCGGTATGCTCCACACAGCCCGGCAAATACATTAATTCTTGCAAGTACACGACAGGGAAACACAGTTTCTCCAAACTTTTATCACGTGTATAATGTGTCTTTTCTCTGTGCAGTCGTCTGTGTCAGGCTCATCCGACTCTTCGGACCATCGACATGTTCACTTTCAGAGGACCCTCTCAAGTTGGAGACAGGCTGCTGCTGAGGGCTATAGTCAACAATGCCTTCAAAAACAGGTATCAGTGTGTCCAGGAACAGTCATAAAGATTCAGATAAGATCAAACTTGACTGATCTCCGTGGTGAAAACAGCTCAGTTTTTAAAGGTTATAGCAGAGAGGTGTAAGTGCATGTACTGTAAGTGTGAATGAAAGAAATGGGTGATTTTATGTGTCTTGTAGCATTGAGGTGGGGGTGCGAGCAGAGGCCTACCAGGAGGAGGGGTCCAACCGACACATAAACTCTGCTTTCATGACCTTTGAGGTGATGGACAATCATGGGAAGCCATGTATGTTGCCACGGATACGACCCGAACCCCTGGTAAGTTCTCCAACAGAGCCACCTAAATCATGAACACTTGATACACAATGATGTGTTGTCATTCAAACAGGTATTACAGAAATAGCAAACCAACAGTTTCTACATTGTAAAAAATTATTGCAGTGGCATTTTTTGATGTAGCATTAAAAATGACCAACTTCAAGGATAGTGATAATAAAAATGAACAAAAATGTATTTTGACTAAAATAATAAGCAATGCAGAGGAAAAACCATTTGGTTGATTGTTTTCCTTTAATTGTTCATGTTGTCTTTTTAACTAAATTTACCAAATGTATGTGAGATTAGTAATAAAATCAGTAAAATAATTATTCTTCAAATCCACTGTTTGGTTCAGAACTTTTGGGAACTTTTGAAACAGGGATGACCAACACTCTGTGAAGTGTCCCCAAATGTCTCTCAACACAGACGACAATGTTACTTTCTTAACCTAAAGCCTGTGTTTTACATTGTGGTGTTGCAGTTCTGTCTTCTGGTCGACACCTTAGACGATTGCGTTACAGCTCCTGAACCCCTAGTAATTATTTAGTAGTCAGGTTTACATAAAATCAAAACAATAAGTTTGTAGATTCTGCAGTGCACATTCAGATTTAAATTGCCCCCCTTGTGATGTGTCACAGTTTTACAGAGCTGGGATTGAACAAGTGTGAAGGCTCGGCTGAACAAAGATCTCAGCAATAAACGTGACTCAGCATGTGGGAACAACGTTGGAGGAAAACGACTTAATGAAGCCTTTGAAGGGCCGACTTTGTGTTCTCTGAGGCAGTTATTATCACAGATGCTACCGCTAATGCCACCGCTAGCTTGATCCCCAAACATTGCATTTAAGGCAGAAGCAAACAAACATGTCAGCTGAGCTCTGACTTGTTTATTCTGTGGTTCAGGAGGAGCTGATGATTCAGGTTGTTTCAGGTTGGGAATGTGTAATAAAGTGGAGGGTGCCTGCCTGGCAGGAACACTGTCTGTGTCTTCTTCTCTCTGTAACTGCCGTTCATTTATAGGAAGGGGAGAGAAGGTTTCAAGAAGCCATAGCCAGGAAGAAGATCAGACTGGACAGGTAAACTATAATAAGCACATACTGTACTTAGCTGTTAGAGCCACACCTGTGTGTCAGAAATATCAGACCACTGGAAATTGTTTTGGACTAAAAATAAGAATGAAAATAAGGTTGAAATAGCACAACCAGCAGAAATGTCAACATGCAGCACAGCTCTGTGTGGTATGTAGAAATGTGTGTATCACCCCCATGATAAAGACCTACATGAAACAACTCTGTAAACTGTCACTACACTCTCAGTAGAGACTGTAGCCACCCAGTTCTGATATTACACTTAAAAAAACAAACAATAATACTAAAATCTTATTTCCACTCCAGTCCTCATGACTCTAACAGTTTAGTTCATTGATTAACTGTATGTGTTTGTGAATTCAGACACCGGAGCTACTTTTAACATTATTGTCTTGCGTCGTGTAGTTGACCGTATCAAACATGCTTAGAATTGCTCTCATTTTGTTGTTTTAGAAAATACATCATTTCCTGCAAGCAGAGTGACATTCCTCTCTCTGTACGCTGGGACCCCACAAACCAGGTGAGGAAAAGGTTTAGGAAACACTCAGGACCAGATGAACCAAGCCGACATAAAAGAACTAGAGGCAACTGAGACCAGCCGACCTTCTGTGTTAACTAATTTTCACTAGGAAATAAGTTGATAAGAAGTTGCACTTATTGCACTTGATCAGTCTCTCTACTTGTGCTGTGGTTTGCTGAGATGAACAGTGAGTCACAGTGGTCTCTTTCACTGACGAATCAGTTGCCAAATTAACTTGCTAAATTGGCTGAAAATCCGCTTTGAATCGTGTCGATGTTGCAGACACACCACAGAAACTAGGCCAACAGATGCTCAACATCAGCTTGGGATGTCCCAGCCCTTAGGGGTTAATTAAAATTTTGCTAATAATATTACAGGTTACTATGTCCAGTAACACTCCATTACTTTGACATTTTGTTAGCTTGTCCGCTATCTTACCAAGAGTTAGTTGACATCAGATGGTTGATTGATTTAAAACCAGAACATGTTGGTGTGACATGGGTTGACTTGCATGGAAGAGGTTAGCCTTTACTGAAAGAGGAGAGATGGGGATGCTAACGTTAACCATTGGAAACATGTTACTAATTACACAGTAAATGCATAGAAAAAGGAACATACATAGAACATACAATCTTAGTTTTTATTTAGGCACTTATAAACCTCCACATCACCACCCTTACTGCTAGGCATTATGTTGTGCTAGCTCTCCTTTACTATCGTCTGTTAAACACTGCATACATACAATATGCTTTGTGTGTTTCCAGGTGTATCTGAGCTATAACAATGTGTCAGCTCTGAAGATGTTGGCTGCTAGAAACAGCTGGCGCCTCAGCTCAGAGAAAGATAAGGTATCTGCTGTTCTCTACTTGAAAGGGATTTTTTTTGTTTTATTTTCTGATTCCTATTCTACATGAGAAGATGGGTGTTTCATATAGATGGGTGTTTCATATAATTCTCTGTTCCCAGGTTCATCTTTACACCCTTGAGCAGAAGTCCATGTTGAGTTTCAGGGTGGAAGCGGAGGTGCATGTTCCTGCCGACAGAGCCTTTGGTCTGCTGGCAGAGCTGAGCAACAGGCCGAGCTGGGACAAACACTATCAGTAAAGCTTTTACACACACGCATAGACTTGGTAAAAGATCAATTCAGGCTTGACACACTGTCTCTTCACTTTGTGTATAAAGGTCAGGGTATGCTAACCTGCTCAGCAGAGGATTTGAGGAAACAGAAGTTCATGGCCTGTATTGATCAAGTGTCTCACTGTAGCAGATCAAGCTTAACTGGTACAAATACTCAGAATGACACATTTCTAGTCCAGGTTTTAGAACTATTTGCACAATACAACACAGGATAACGACACGCTATGAACCCAAGAAAATGTGCTGCTAACAGCTAGCCAACTAAAACAACTTACAAAACTTAGATTACCTAGACACAAAGTAAAACTTGGATGACTAGTTAAACACCAAAGCTATAGAACAACCTATGCAGCAACACTATCTACCAGTTTCAACTGGGTTATTTAGAAGGTTTGCTACCTTTTCCTAACCTTTAGATATTCAACTAGTGGCTTAACCTCCATTGGCATAGGTTGATTTGCCTTGTGATCAAAAACTAAAACTTCTTTAACACAAGAACACATAGCAAGCCAGCTAAGAAGTTATTACTTCTTGGTCCAACAGCAAGAAGGCCAGCTCAGAAGGTGAAGTTATTTAAATTTAGAAATGTTACCTACTGGAGCTTTAGGAGCTGTAGGAGATGGTGATCAGACAGATTCCATGACAGAGAGATGGTTTGGGAATGCTTGACTAAAACTGATTAAGCTTTTCCACAGTCATGTGGAGCCCTACAGAAGAGTAGTTTCGACACTGTGTTAGGATGCTTTTCACAGCACCACAGAACGATGTCTTTAGGTCTCCAGAGAGTTTTTAGTTTCTAGTTGAAGTTTTGTTATGTTATAGAGCCCTGACCTACTATAACCTGAAATATTTAATTAATTTAGCTGATTTAGCTAGAAGGTCCCTGGTTAGAATCCAGATCACCCCGCGGGGGCTTTTCTTTGTGGTGTTTATATGTTCTCCTAGTGGTATTGTGTCAGCTCTGAGATAAATTGGTCACATGTCAAGGGCGTACCCTTTCACCCAGTGACTATTGGGATCAGCTCCAGTATCCTCATGGCCCATAACAGAATGTGCAGTTTAAATAATGGATGGATGAAGGGATGGACATCTATCCACTTCTTGTACAAAAGGATACTTTCATATTTGGTGTGAAGAATCTAAATTGTGTAATTAAGCTGAAGCTAAACATTACATTTACCACAAAGTTCACATTTTACTGGGGCACATTAACCTTATTTGTGTAATTCAGTCTGGACTCTGTTTTTTGGCAGGTAACTATTTGGCGCTGTGGCCAAATAGCAGCATAGGTCACACTTTTTGTGGACGGTTCATAAAAATGTGTCACTGCAAGGTCTTTAAAGTTCCAGGTGATAAAGTAGAGAGTTGTTGTGTAGGACTAAACTCCCCCATAAAACCATAAATTGAAAATAATACATTTCAGTCATATAAAGATAAAACAAACAAGATATGTGTTAATTATTGAGCTTTAGATGTGCTGGTAGGTGAAGTTTGTTACCTGTTTCTTTTATTATACAGACATAAGAGTGATACTATGTGTACTGTATGTTCTCACCTGTGTAACTCTTGACAAGGAAGCAAATTAGTGTATTTACCAAAATGTAGAACTGTGCTTTTAAGAAAACAGTCATTACTGGTTCTCTTCATATTAAATAAATTTCTATCAACATCCTCATCTGTGTCCTTTGCTAAATCAGGAAGTGTGAGCTGATTCACCGGGTGGACGACGATGACTTCCTGTATCGTGTGGAGACTCCATCAGTGCGTCGGGGTGCTGTAGGTTCCCCAACATCAGCCAGTCAGGGAGAAGAAGTTCTCCAGGACTTCATCTTGTTGGCTTCCAAGAGGAAGCCATGTAGCAGTGGGTCTGTAGAGTGAATGACTAGAGGATCTGAATGACGGGTTAGTGGTTGTACACCTCCATTCTGCAGAGCTCACTGCCGCATTCTGTGTTTCTCCTCCTCAGAGACCCATATGTGATCGCTCTGCGTTCTGTGACCCTGCCCACTCACCCCCCCACTGACGGATATAACAGAGGAGAGGTCCTGTGTGCTGGGTTTACCATACTGGAGGCCAAAAACAACATGTCACTGGTAAGACAGATTTCAATTGTAGATTAGATTAAGATTCATCAGGTGCATTTTTACCCTAATTTCTAACACCTTCTACCACTGCTGTTTGGTTCTTTGTCCAGATCAGTTACTATAACCAGGCGTCTCCAGAAGTCCTTCCCTACATTTCAACAGATATCGCCGGCCTCTCCTCCTCTTTCTACCACACCTTCTGCTCCTGTAGTCAATACCTGACCAAGAACAGGCTGCCATCCTCTTCTGAGGAGCAAACCAGCCAATGTCAGTCGCCAAATACAGACACAGGTCAGAGTGAAGCTGAGACCCTGTCGGTAGCCCTCAGCAGCACCCAGCTGTAGTCAGTCAGTGGTACTTCCCAGGCCTGTTTACATCATAAGAGTGTAGAGTGAAGTCAATCTGCTGTTTATACAACAAGTTACAATTAACAGTGCACAAGTGTTCCCAGCGAATATTCTATATATGCATTACACTTTTTTTAAAGGCATTTAAACAGATCACAACAGATCGATTTAATCAGATAATGTGTGTAAAAAAACTTAAAAGATAAGACACAGACATAATGTCAAAATAAAGGTTTGCTAAATATGGACACAAATAAAACAGTGTGATCTTTGTCACTCTGGGTCAGTCAATCTGCTCTTTTAGTTTTGTAAAGCTAAGTCAAATGTTTATGTAGTTATATGTCTGTCAAGTGTGAGGGTTTATGGAAAATGGGGGGTTTATTTTGAAAAACACTAACAGAATTGTTTCCGTTTGCTGACAGTATTTAGCACAACTGAATGGTTTTCATAGGACAATAAAATGTTTTTAACAAACTGTGTTTGGTCTGTGTCCTTCCAGTCAGAATTCAAACTACATAACATACAATTCATCACATGACGGTGTTTTAGCAGAGCCAGAACACTAGTGAGGCTAAAAATCAGCACACAGACTGTTTGGTTCACACAGCTTAGAAGTGGAAGCTGGGGTCAGCTCTAGCCTGTTTTGGCCCCTATGCTGCTCAAGGGCACATATTTAATAATATGTTAATTTTATTTATGTGAATAAATATGATCCATTATCATTATACATATTCTCATCATGCTAGCATTAAATGAGGTTGGGGACTGGTTATGGGTAAGGTGCTTTACCAAAGACCAGACTATCGACTGTTTTCATATAGACTATTTCTTAGGAAGAAAGAAGCACCAGTGAAAAACAGTAGACATTATATGTATATTTTACACAATTTATTAGTGATATTTTTTACTTACATGTTAGGCACGTATGTTAGATTAGTTACTCATAATTAGAACACAATAAGTCAGGTACGCTTTTTCTCTTAATGTACAAACATTTTCACCTGTTCTCAGGTGTGTCATCTGGGAAGTTATTCATAGTAAGTTAAGCAAATATAACTTTTGAAAAACAATGTGCTATTACTGTATTGTAATAGATTTACAGTGTCATTTGTATCTGTGTAACACTAAAATGATTTTAGGACAAGTCAGGCATCATATACAGGTTTCTGTTTGCTCTCCCTCTACGCTGGGTCACAAATTCTTTGAAGACGGCAAAAGCTTCAGCGTTACTCTTCATCTTCTCCACTATAAGGTCATATCTGTCCATCATTCCCATTAGAGAGTGAAGCTCCTCCTGCCCTTGTGGCAGCGATGCTTGATTCAGATGTAGAGCCACCCTCTGAGACAAGCCTGTCACCGATGCTGGGATCTGAGGAGGCCAGTTTCTCTCAGTCAGGACAAGGGTGACATAAGGAAACAGCCTCTCTACTGAGGATACAAACTCCTGGAAAAGACAGAGAGAGAGAGGAAATTACAACAGAGAATTAACGAGGCACAATATTACATTTGGAACAGACTGCAAGAGAGACCTGAGAACAAAATACACTTCATTTGCCCAAATGATCATCAAATCCAGTCAAACACCAACCAAACTATAATGGA
Organism: Sandelia bainsii; assembly: GCA_032362345.1. Classification (NCBI taxonomy): domain Eukaryota; kingdom Metazoa; phylum Chordata; class Actinopteri; order Anabantiformes; family Anabantidae; genus Sandelia; species Sandelia bainsii. The sequence goes on from JAUMHL010000010.1 coordinate 678,960, forward strand.
AGCTGCTGCTTCAAGGACATTTCAGTGCATGTTCAAAGCACTAGGAGCATTAGCAGGGTGGATTATTTGATCAATCACTCTGAGCATCAAGAATTCACTAACGTTTATCAGTGTTATTGTGAAGGGATGCACTTTCCAAAGCAATGTGTGAGTGAACTGAGTCTGGTGGAAAATACCTAAGTACATTTACTCAAGTACTATATTTAAGTACAATTAAAGTACTTTACTTAAATAGTTCAGTTTTATGTTACTTTTTCTTTTTACTTCACTACAATTCAGAGGGAAATGTACTTTGTACTTTACTACATGTACTCTGTTTGACAATTTTAGTTAATTTGCAGATGTTGATTCTTCATATCATCAGCTAATAAATGATGATGTATTATTATAGATGAACCTCCTGGCTAAATGTGATCCAAATTTACCAGCGTGAACATTAGCGTTGTTTACACATTGATACATCAGTAATTGTAATCCAATAAGATCATATTCATTGATGTGAAATGAGCTATTCTGCATAATGAGTACTTTTACTTTTGCTCAGTGATTGTTTTAAGTAAAACGTTTATCCAATACCTAAATCACAAATGTGAAAAAGTAGTCACCCCCTGAATGTCATTTGATTTGATTCATTTGATTCCTTTTAAGCCAGTCATCCTTCTTCAGGATTCTCTGGTAGACAGTGGAATTCATGTTTCTCTCATTTATGACAAGTCACCCTGGTCCTGAAGCAGCAAAGCATCCCCACAACATTACACTGCCACCACCATTTTTGTGGTATGATGGTTTTTTTTGTGAAATTTGGTTGACGCCAGGTGTAACAGGACCCTGTCTTCCAAACAGTTCCAACTTTTGACTCATCAGTCTTAAGAACATTCTCCCAAAAAGTTGAAGGATCATTGAGGTGTGTTGCTGCAGTGTTCAGACGAGGCTCAATGTTCTTCTGGGTTAATAGACTGTGGTATTTACCCCACACCTCTTCCATGGAATCCATTTCTACCAGTGTCTATCAGATAGTGGAGACATGATAAACGTGGGAATCTGCGCTGAATATTTTTTCACAGCACTGTATATAACACGAGTCTTACACTCTCTTAGAAGTCAGACAGGAAGACGCTGTGTACCTTTGTATTGTCACTACTCTGTAAGGCCTCCATGCCGATCCAAACAGGCCTGTAGAGCTTCTCTTCGCTGTATGCTGAGTGCAGCAGTGTGAGAGAAGCTTCCAGAAGCTGCTGAGTGGGGACTCGCAGGTAAACACCCCAGCGTGCATCAGCGTTCTCCCCGAGCAAATGCAGGACGTCCTGCACACACATGCACATCAGGCTTTATCTATATACATGCACAGTTTAGTGTGGAAGTTACAGTGATAATACTTGCTGAGTCATTCAATCATTTAATCATGATAGACAAATGAGATCTGCACAACAGCACCAACAACTGATAGAATTTCACATCACATTTACATGATAGTTGTCATGTTTTTTTCAAGTTTGTGTGGAAGTTTCATCCAATCAATCAACAGATCTACCTGCAGTGTGAGGGGCTCTGAGCTCGTTCCAGAACCTTCCACCAGAGGTGCTCCTGGTTGGATCCCGTCAGGAGCCACCTGAACCACCAACATACCACCAGCACCATCTGGACACATACACAGATGCAAAACCCCCAGCAGTGCCCCACAGGTTCACACTGGGTTGTCACCATCAAGATATCCTCACACTTCAGCAGCACAGAATCAGCTAAGCTCATGCTTCACAGAGATTGTGTGGTATTATAGCATTTTCAAAGCTGTGATCGTGCAGTCACTCATGGAATAAAATGGTTTTCATGATAAATTTATAGCTTTTGTGACACTAATTTCAGTTTTTGTCAACCTCAGCTTATCTTGGTTTGCATTTTAAGCACTTCAGTGCTGGTTTTCTATATCTTAACAGCAACAGTGTCATTTTTGATAGTACCATTAGATGGCCTCAAAGTAACAGAGGCTTTTAAGTAGCTACTGTCACTGCAGGCAGCCTAGTGACAGCACATCAATGAGAACTTGAGAACTTGATTTGATCTACACGCTGTACCTGAGAAGTGAGCCAGCAGGGAGGCCCGATCAGTGACTGTAAACCAGGGGACAGACAGGCTGTTGTGTTGTGTTGTGGTCAAGAAGCTGGGGTCTGAACTGTGAGTTGGATAGAGGAAGTCCATCAGGTCTCCCCCGGGATAGAATCTCCACAGATGCTGCTGCTGTCCTGTAAAGATACTCAATAAATCCATAAATAAGCAAAAGCAAGTGACTTATTTCCCATAAAAATATACTATGGTTTTCATATTTTTTTTAACAACATGTCCCAGGAGTCACTGGAGCTCTATTGAAAGCCTCATGGGAGTTGTAGTTGGGAAATCCTAACTTAATATTCAGATATAATATAATATAATATAATATAATATAATTAATATAATATAATATAATATAATATAATATAATATAATATCCTTTCTTACTTGCAAGCTGTTTGAATTCAGACAGTGTTGGTTCATATATATCATAATAGACTCTGGCATGGTGGGCATTGTCGCGGACGAACAGCAGGTCACTGATGTTTGGGTGAATGGAGCCCTGCCACAAGGTCAGACTGAACCTGGAAATAAAATCCTAACATGAAAACAGACTCAGGATCATCACTGGAGCTGAACAAAATCACAGTCACATTCATGAGGTTTTTTTTTTACATCTTTTTATCTGTTTCTGTGATCAGAAACTTCTAACACTGAACTTGCTGTTAACCAGAGAATTCTTCCCTGAAATCGAAGGAATTTGTTTGTTACCGTGGTGACTGGCTGAGGAGCCAGCTGATGTGCTGCCAGCCGTTGCGAACCAGCAGTGCGTGGACGGGGAAGGTCACCTGAAGAGAGTTTATAGATCATTGACCTTCAGCTGTTACATAGACAAATAAAAACTATGATTAAGCTACATGTCCTCCCTCACAAACTAATATTGAACAAATTATATTAGCTATAATTTTAGAATATAAGCACTGATTGTAAACATGTCCATAATCACAGTTCTGTCAAAACGTGTATAGAATGTTGTTGTAGCTCCACAGCAGAGCTGGATCAACATGCTATGGGGACCCCAGGGCAAAAACAAGCTGTGGGCCCCTCTGACCTCAGATACTGTTTCTCCTGTTTTGTACACTGTGTATGAATTAGCTTAAGGCAAAGTTGATTGAGTACAAATACATTTACGCAGTTTACTTCTTGACAGTTCTGACTTCTGTCTTGTAGGGAACACTGATATGAACAAGTCCAGTTGCCATTAAAAACCGTTTTTTTTTTGAGATAACCATGACCTGGATGACTGAGAATCTTCACAGATACTGATATGAACAAACATGAAAATGAGTATTAATCATAACACTTGACATCACGCCCTGCTCTGCTCACCTTCTGTGGGACGTCTTTGATCACATCATACATGTTCTCCACCATGGGCCTGGTGTAGGTCCCAGTGAAAAGTGGAGGAGCGTAGGCCACCTGTCAGAAACACTGTAACGTCAGCTGTAGATTCCAGTAAAAACTAACTAACAGTCTACAGCCAGCAAAACAACAAGTGTGGAATGAGTAGATAATATGATGTTGATGGTTGAATGGTTAGCCCACCAGAATAACTGGCTTGGCTAAAAAGCATAAAGTAAATAATACTATACAAGTACTGCAATTCCAAATCAGACTGTGAACATGTTACACCTTCCACCCAGGAGACACAGTCACATCTGAAAACTTCTCCTGAATCAACTGCAGAAATCTGCAAAAGGAGGAAGAAAGACATGGGTAGGACAGTGACAGTGAGTTAATGAGGCTCACTTTATGTTGTTTGCTACACTCTACTCAGTGTATTAGTTACCACCTCTACCATAGTAGATCATTAGTCTACTTTATCTCCCAACCTTGATCTAATCTAACGTATCTTTGTTGAGTGAGTGTTTATTAATTATTTACCACAATGTGACAATAAGTTATTTAATACATGCACAGTGTTAATATGAATAGCATGGTTAAAAAACATACAAGTCAGGCTTTCTCACCTGGTTCCATTAACTGCAGGTACAAAGGCTGGTACGTTGGGACCTTGGAGGATGTCTGCATTAATCCACACAGGACGGTTTATTCCTCCGCTGCTGTTCTTCTGACTAAGAAGGTCTAAAGACAAACCCACTGATTCCAGAGTCTTAAAATCCAACTTTATGCCTGCAAAAAGATACTGAGCTTCAAAACGTTGCTTTTCATCATTTTCTGTTTTAAACTGAAATAATATAGATTATTTAATAGTGCTTCTTTAAAATGAATCTAATCTGCTGTACTCTTTTTTTAAGTCTAGGACCTTTTCTGGAGGCCAGCACAGCATCCAGCCACTGGTCCAGTGTGTTGTCACTGTAGATGTCAGGAGGGTGAGCCATGATAGGGATGGGCTTCTCACTGGGTGTTCCATAACCCTCCAGAGTAACATCAGCCTCCAGGATCATAGCATCACCTGATGAAGTGAGATAACATGCTACATTCTTTGCAACTCATGTATTTAAGGGAGAGTAACAGTGCTAATGTACAGTGTGTAACATCACAATTACAGGTAATCATTGTAACACTGTGTTGAAAAGGACATAAAACTGGGGAAGAATGCGTGTGTGTGTGTGTGTGTGTACTTGCGAGAGCTTTGTTCATGTCCTCCTTGCTGTTGGCTCTGTGAAACCAGTTAGCCAACAGACCGTCAGCTCTGCTAATAACACCTGACTGAACTAGGAAATCCAGCATGTCTCCACCAGTAGAAAAAGGAGGAAGATGATCAACAGAACCTGACAAGACACACACACGTGCACATCTCCTTCACTGCATTTCAGCAGTATAATGTGAGTCCAACCATAGAAAAACAGCTCCATAGTTCTACTTTCTAAGTTCTAAACCTGCACAGGGAACCTTTCATAGAAAGCAGAGTTACAGTAAAGGAATAATGTGTCACTCAAACTGATAAACAGCTCTTGGTTTAAAAGCAAAACATGTATGAAATGTTTCTATTATTTTGAATCATCATTCCTTATTCCACTTCCACTGTGAAACCTTCTAAAATGCAGAAATAAAAAAAAAAAAGCTGTGCTTCATTAATTCACTTGAACTTATTTATCTGACAAAAATACACAGATTTTAAGTGATTTCACTGACTCACTAAATTCTATTTTGTTTGAGAACTGACGATTGTAAATGTTGCAGTGTTATAAGTGATATATCTGTCAGTTCTTGCTGCTCAACAATCTGCTGTCACCATTTCATTCTCCTCATGATGCACCATATATTGTCAATAGGAGACAGGCGTGGATGTCAGTCAAACACATAGATTTTGTTGTAATGACATTGCCTTTATGGAAGCACGTCTCTCTCTAAAATTGGCTCTGATGCACCCCCAGGAAACATGCAATGTTTTCTTAAAAACAAGCAGAAACATGGACTTTTCTGAACAAAAAAACCCCACATTGATAAGGTCTTGGCCTCAGAGAACTCAGCAGTGTTTCTGCATGGACTTGATGTACAGCTTCCTCCTTGAGTAACAAACTTTCATGTCACATTTGGATGCAGCAGAGGCCTGTGTTAAGTGACAACAGCTTGAAGGTCTCACGTCTTCAGCAGTGGTCTCCACCCTTGGCTTGCCTTGACTTACGTACGTACTGAGATTTTCCCTGAATCTGTTCTCAATGTTATGAACTGTAGATGGTGAAAGACCAAAATTTTCTAAATCTTTGCAAACTTGTATTGAGAAATAGTCTTTTTAAACTGTCTGACAATTATCTTACAAAGTTTAGCACAAAGTGGTGAGCCTGAAAAATGTTTCTTGGTACTTTTGTCAGATACACAAGGCTTCAAGCTAAACAACAAATCACAAATCCTATTTTTATTGGATTTTATAAAAAGTTCAGACTTTTCTGGAAGTGGAGGTTGTATAAGAAATTCTTTGGAGGCTTTTGGTCATTAATCACAAAAAAGAACCAATTCAACATTGTTACTTTACTTCTAGATGTTGTGAGGACTGTGCTGTTTTAAGTTTTTTTCTTATGGGGATGAACCCATACAAAATATTAATGATGCAGAGGAGGGTCTTCCCTTAATAAAATAAGTGAAGATGTTTTATCTTTTTAAGTCATGGTAAATATAGAAACTAAAATAATTTCTGCCCTGATTTTTCCTAACTATGGATGTACAGATACTGACAAAAGGCTTTTTGCAAATTATTCTCAGCGCTGTGTTACATCGAGTGCCATGTGTGGTGGAAACATTATTGATTTAAATATAAAATACTCCTATTTTTATAGATTTAGAACGTAATGAAGTAAAAAGTACTTTTAGACTTCTGGGTGAGCACCACAGCTGTGACAGTAATGATAATGAGCAGGAGGACAAGTCCAACAGCCACACATATCAGTATCAGCTGTTGCTTTGTTAGACAGCCCAGATAAAGGTCTAGCTGTCTCTTTTGTCCCGAGTCCAAACCTTGATTCTTTGACTGCGGCCTCGTTCTGGATGAACACAGCAAAAACAAAGAAGAACCAATCACCTCTCCCTTCTGCATCACCAACAAAGGAGACTTTCACCACAATTTGTGATAGAAATGAGTCTTTAAGTGGTAGGATATGTAACTTTTGATGTGCGGTTGAATAGAGGGTTTGTCACCAACCTGTTTTGCTTTTGTTCCGTGCCTCTGCAAACGCTTTCCTCTCTCTGACTGTCCTCTATTTCCTCCATCCTCTTCTGCTACTAGATGCTTGTACTGTCCGGCAGGTTCAGAAATGTGGTCTTGGAAAATTGCAGAGTGACACACCGTGACTAAGACACATATAGAGGGTAGCTTTTAAACCGTTATTTATGTGAGCCTTATCTAAAGAGCAGAGAGCACAGCGTTTCCACTGATAAGCTGGACATGCTCTCGTCAGTGTCTGCTCATCCCTCTAAGACTTGACAGATCCAGTGATAACTCTGATGAAAGGTCAAGAATGAAGCTTCAATTATTAACATATTTATTAAAGAGACAATCACACAGTATAACTCAAAGCTCTGAGTTTTGACTTGTCCTTTGTAAAAATGCTGTAGAAAGTTTTAAAAATAAATTTTAAAAAATAATAGACGTACACTGAAAATCACATGCTGATGCAACTGTTTACAGGTCATTGACAGATTTTTTACAGCATGTAATGAGAGGCTGCATGTGTTGCTTTGTAAATGCTGTTAAATAATGTTTTATGTAAAGCTCATGATGAACACATTTAGCATGAGAACACAAGATCTCTCATGGACTACACGTGAGCAGATGTCTCCCACGAAGGCTCTGCTATGCTAAAATAAAAGTTGACTGAAGCCAAAGCAGTCAAAGTGACACAAGGACTTAAAGACCTCTTTTCAGGACAAGCGGCCAATGAGGTATTTGGTATTTGTAAAATGTCTTTTATTTTGTGTCTGTACTAAATGTTTATACTTGAAGATGTGATGGCGTGATGGTGAGAGTAAGACAAGCCCAAGCAATAAACAATGCTTCATTTGAAGAAGTCAGAAATTAAGGGAATGAAATAATTGATCAAACACTAATGTCAATATTATAGGTAAATTATTATATAGTGACTAATCTTGGATCAGGTTACAGACAACAAATCTTACCTTGATTGCAGGTATGCCATAACTTTTACTACACGTGATCCAACACCTGATTTTTGTAATGTAACTAGTAACAAGTAAAAGTGTTTCTTTCGGAATCTTTCAATGTGGTGTCCGAACATTATTGAGATTATACACTGTATAGCAGGCACGTGCAGCCAGGTATACTTGACTCTGTATTAAACTGTATTAATCCTAGAGGGAAATTGCTTTGCCTTGTTACAGCTGCTCTGATTGGAAAAGAAAATGTCACAACCACAAAACATACATCAATGCATAAATACAAAATAACACACACACATAATGTCACAGTTCATGCCACTATGTTGGCTTTTTGTTCCTTTGTGTCCCTGTCTTTCTGTTCCCCCCTCACCTTAGCCACGCCCCTCTCTCCACTCTCACTCCCTGATTGTTCCCAGCTGCAACTCCTTTCTCATCAGTCTTCTCACTATTTAGTACACTACACTCTCCATTTCCCTTTGTCATCCTGTGCATCCATCTGTTTTTTATATTGTCTTTAGTTAGTCCATGTTCAGCCTCCTGTTGCATATTATTTCTCTTTTAGTTAGTGTTTACTTCTTGTCACCAGCCATGTCTTGTTTTCTGTATGTTGTCATCATTAAAGCATCCAAATATTCATATCTGCTCTCTAGTTCTGGTCTGCTGTTGGGTCCGCCCTTTCCACAGTTAGTACAACCACTTACATATAAAAACTCAATACAAACAACACTTAAGGAAGGATGAGATATATTGGTGTGCAATGCAATGACCTAAGTAATGATTATAATGATGGTCAAAGTTTCCAATCCAATCCAACTTTATTTATAAAGCACTTTACCACAACCACCAAAGTGCTGTACAGTAAATAACAACAACAATAGATAGAACGAAATAGCATCACATAAAAATAAAAACAAAATAAAACATAATGCGTAAGTAATAAAACAGCCCTATATTAAAAGCAATATAAAACAGCATAAAATCAACTAAAAACGACTAAAATAAAATAAAATAAAAAATAAAAATGAGCTAAAACCAACATCTCACGAAGTGTCAAGGGCCAGGGTGAAGAGATGGGTTTTCAAAAGGAATTTAAAAACAGGCAGAGAAGAGGCCTGTCTAATCTCTAAAGGCAGATCGTTCCACAGTTTGGGAGCTGCTACAGCA
>JAUMHL010000010.1:696751-706842 GCA_032362345.1 Sandelia bainsii
ACTGAAGACATGTATCTTTTCATGAAAATATGGTCATTCCTATGTGTGTCCAAACTTTTGACTGGTAGTGTATGTTTAGCTCGGGGATACATGTCATGTATAGTTTCTGCACTGTAGAAGACAGTCACTTTTTGGCACGACAGGAGCCGGAAACAAGATGCTGCAAAGAAAACAGACAGTTTCTACTTTCTCCAAGTGTACCTGGCTGCGGAAGTCTGAATGGGGCGGGGGCTTCTCCTCGTTGCTATAGCAACCTAGTGGCGAAGCTCAACATTAGCTAGAGTAATGTCTACCTCAGCGGCAAAAGAAGAAACAAAGAAAAGACACGCTCTGCTGCTCAGACCGTAAGTATTTGATTCATAATTACCTTTTATAAGTCATTATAAGCAAATAGCCATTTTAGCTAATATGCTAATGTCTTATATTCCTGGGTTCTAGCTCTTCTCGAGCCACAAATATCAACCAAAGTACAAGACGCAGAAACAGCGTCGTCGCCTCCCCGAGCAGGAGACGCTTCAGTCTGGGCGGTGGCAGCAAAGTGCTGCTGGAAAAGAGCGTCGTTCAAACCCCAAGACAAGCTGCTCGAGTAAGAGACGAGATAAGATAAGAGACAAGCACAGTGCACACTGACACATAACCATAACAGAGTGTGTACTCAGCGTTAATAATAATAATCCAAAATAATAGTAATAAGTGGAAATTAATAATAATAAATAAAAACTAAACTCAAGAAGAGGAATCAGTGTGAGCTACATCTGTAGGATAAGAAACGTGTTAACTTAAGGTTTGCACTCATAGATTCATTCATCACACATACATAATATGACATGATATACAGTATACCGTATGTAGGGATATATATAATACTCCAGTTACACAATAAACAATATAACATGTTTACTGTGCAATATGTTTGCAGGTGTTTGATGAAGAAGACAATGATGTCACTCCTCAGCCGCTGTACCAGGCAGATCCAGGAGCAGTGCAGAGCAAAGCCAGCAGGTTCTTTGTGGATGAAGTCTCTGCTGGATCAATGTCAGACCAGACTTCAGACACTGGGAGCTTCACTATGCCGTTCTCAAGGTAGCAAGGCCACAGGCCGACCTAAGCTGGTGTTAATCCTCTATGTCAGTTTAGGAAAACTTTTGTTAACAAAAAAAGGTTTGTTAAACATAGTCACCAACACACAATTGATTAAAGATTGCATTTTCTCTTTAAAATATAATTTGTATGTTTAGGAAGATACTGTGTCAGATATAGTAAGTGTCTGACCTCTGTTTTTGTAGTGTAATGTACAACACAAAAATCTACTCTGATGTTGTTTCATAGGTCAGTATTGGGGAGCAGCAGAATATCCAGTCAGTCTACTATAGAATCCATAAACGAGGAAACTGAGGAGCCACTGTCCAAACGAGATGTGCCCATCAGCTTCACAGGTTCACTACAATTTACCATTTAAACAAAATGCTGCAAAATATGTTGGGATGCTGTGAATATTGTGGAAGCTTCTTTGTCTTTATTTATATTTTGCTCCCTGCCAGATGTGCAGGGGAAAAGAGAGGCTGTGAAAGAACAAGTGACAGAAGAAATGTTGGAAGAGGTGATAGATATCTACATCTCTGAGACAGACACGGTTTCACTTCTGGACATACCCAGCACCACTGTGTCAGTAGATGCTGATGATGCAGAAGCTATCATGTGAGTGGACTCTCATCGTCCAGAAATTATTTTTTAAAAATTATTTGACAAATCCAACTTCAAACTAGTGCTATTCCAAGACCTCCCCTGGGAAAGACACACTACTCCTACTGTTTTAAAACAGATTAAGACAGAGTCTCACAGTACTTTATGTTGTTTGATATACAAGAGTATGTGACTGCTGAATAGAAGTGAGTTCCATCTATTAATCAGTAATCAACTAAATTATTGATTTTAACAAGCTGGTGTCATCTTCGCCTTGTTTTTACAGGGAGAGAAACAGTCAGTATGTTGAAGTCTGCAGGAACAGAATGGGCAATGATAAGTATGTGGATCGAGCTATGCAGACACTGAATGGAACAGCTAAGAACAAACAGGTCCAGAGCGACAGCATGCTCATGGTGGACACAGGTCAGACTCACTGACCCCTCCTGGAGCTTACAGTGTTAAAGTGGGAGATGTTGTAATTGATGCATTATTGATGCCACTGCCTTCACGCTGTCTTGCTCATGGACAGTTGGTGGCAGTAACTGCAAAGAAGAAGACTGCTAGCCATCCGACACAAACACAGCCAATGCAAAATTGGCTAGTTCTCTTAAATATAACTAGTTCTCTTTGGTTAGATGTTTGTTTCTAAGATAACTCCACTTGTGCTCAGTCAAGTCTTTGTGCCTGGTCTATAAAATGTAAGCAACCTGCAAAAAAAAGCTGAATCGTAATTGATTAATCGATTGTTAGAGTTGTTAAGTGTCTTGATTGATTAACTGATTTATTTACTGCAGCTAGTTTGTAACTTAAACCTACAGAGACGCTAATGTTTCCATCTAGACAGAACAAATCCTTCAGTGTTCAGGCCTTTAAAGTGGACAAAATATTTTGGTTTTCCACAGCCATGACTGTTACCACCTGGGACATGTATGACACTTTGTGCGGTGCTGAACAGGATGAAACAGGGCTCGGCCTTGAGCGAGAGAAGGCTGACTATCCAGAGGCTGTTGTGGACACCAGCAGAAGTGCAGAGATGAGTGTGTCGGTGGGCAGCACAGTCAGTTCAGGTAGCAATCAAAGATCCAGGAGAGGATGCTCTGCTGCAGTCATTCAGAACGTGCAGTATTATCATCTTCTATTTCTCTTCAGCCAGTGTTTCCAGCTCACTGAGAGACGTGGATATGTTTGGCAGCCGTTTAAATGCTGAGTCTGATTTGCAGCTGATCATGCTGTCGGAGAAATTTCAACACTGCTTATTAGTAACGGAGAGGAGCATCATGGGAAACATATTCCAATCTAAGCTGGCTGCTTACAGACAGCTGCCTGTGCTAGAAGGTAAACTCAGCTCGTGAATCGACACTGTACTCATACAAATATCACCCTGGAACCTTGTGTGATTCTGATCAATGACTGTGTCAGACCCAGACAGTCCTCTGAAGCCTGGGACCACGGAGCAGAGGAAGGAGGATACAGAAAGCTGCAGATCTCCTGCTCTGGAGCGTCTGTGGGTTTTTAGCTGCGAGCTGAGCAGAGGACGCAGTGTCAGCAGCATGGCCTGGAACAAGAACAACCCGGTAAGAGACAAAGCTGTAAACCTGAATCACTGTCATTTTGTCTTCTTTGAGTGTGATGGAATGTTTCCGTCCCTGCTGTCAGCACTGAAAGATGCCTCTGCCTTTGTTAGGTTTTTTATTATTTGAAGGATTATTTCACTCTGCTGCAGAAGCCATTGCCAGGACCTGTTGATTTAACATTTTTACATTGATTAAAGAAACATGTACGTTTAAGTTTTTTTCCTGTATGTTGACTTAAAACAACCTGTATATCTGCACTGATCTCATCACCATTTTTAACCATGCTTGAGTGATGGCTTTAGGGTTAACAAGTGAAATCTTATCATATTAAGTATGTTTCACATACCCAACATCTAAAATGTCTGGCATGCAATTACAAATGAATCATTAGCAGTAACATCATGATGATTGCAGGTATTACTAAATCAGGCACAGGCATATATTTACTTTTTTATGATTTTGTTATTGCTGGTCGTCTTAATGTCTTGATGCATTCTCAATAATCCAGGTAGGGAAATCCTAGAAAGTTGATTCTGTTCATCTGGACAACGTGTTTCAGTGGGAGATACGAATGGTACACATGTCTATTGATCAATGGACAATTTGCATATCATTGATCACGCGGCCCATTGTTAGTCAATGGTGCTAGTTTCGGTCACTATGCAAAGGTGCTGTTTATAAGGTTGGGGAAACCTGCAGTCAGCTGAGACTGAGGAGGAGACTCGGATGAGTCTTGAAACGTATCTATCTCCCACTGAAAAACTTTGTCCAGATGAACAGAATCAACTTTCTAGGGCTGGTCATCTTAGTTTAAGATGTTGTAAACTTAGAATGAATCCTGCCTCATAAATCTAATATGTGCTAATTTACTAAGATGTGTGCTCTGCTCTCTGCTAGGACCTTTTGGCTGTGGGATATAGTGAGTTAGACTCCAGTAACCAGAAACCAGGACTGGTGTGCTGCTGGTCCCTCAAAAACCCCACAGTATGACTTTGTTTTGACCTTTATTTTTCTTTATGTAGTATGTCAGACATCAGTCTCCTGCACTGCGTTGCTCAGAAATATGCACACATGTTGTTTTGTGTGTCCTCTGCAGTGGCCTGAGCGTGTCCTCCACTGTGACAGTGCTGTGACATCTCTGGAGTTCTCAGCCAACAGTCCCAGTCAGCTGGCTGTGGGGATGCTTGATGGCAACATTGCCATCTACAATGTGAGTGAAGAGAATGAGTTGCATATCATCAGCAGCAGGTGAGGACTGTGTGTGTGTGTGTGCAGCTCTTGCATGACACACAGAAATGAAAGCACTCACTGATGCTTCATATATTATTGCTCCTACAATATTTGTGTATGTGTCTGTGCAGTAGGTGTCCTAACAAACACTTTGGTCCAGTGTGGCAGCTCAAGTGGACTCGACAAGAGCTGAGTGTAACAGGAGAGGAGAAGGTAGAAGCTTTGTTCTCCGTGTCTGCAGATGGCAGGATCAGCAAATGGTTTGTCTTCAACAACGGCCTCGACTGCATAGGTATTGTTCTCTACAACAGGTGATGGCTTAAGCATTGTAAATTCAGCTTGGTGTGCACAGCGGTAAAGACAGTAAGAGCATACATAAAATCAGAAGTACAGATTTTTCCTTTTCTACAAAGTCATAAAAACCAAAATTAGTGATTTGTTAATTTGCTTGAAATTTTATTTATCTGACAGAAGCACAAAGAAACGATTTTCAGTGTTTTTACTCAACAGCTTAATTGTATTTTTACTCCTGAGACCATGTGGCTATATTCAACATGGGAGCATGTTGGTTTCTCGTGCAGTGTAGCCTGAGGGGTCAAAGGTCACAAACATTCAACTGTGGTTTCTGCCCTTGGCCTTTACATGCTGAGATTTCCCCAGACTCCCTGAATCTTTTCACAGTATTTTGAATTTGTAATTGTAGTGAAAACCCTCAATTTACTAATCAATATTCAATAAAACAGGTATTGACATTACTTTTCAAAGCAGTTGTGAATCTTTTGCCAGATTTGATGAAGCTCAAGAGGATTCATAACACAAAGAAGAAGGCTGGAGGCAACAAGACAGAGAAGAAGACAGACAGTGTTCTGTCTGCACTGACTCCTGGTCTGTGTTTTGACTTCCATCCAACGGTAAGTTTGTAACAGTTTATTACATTATCATTATTAGAGGACTGGTTGTGTGTTCTGAGTTTGACTTTATGTGTCACTGCTCGTATTGGTGTCGTCACTCTTCTCTCCCACGTTTCATTGCTCCTGCAGGACTCCAGTCTCTACGTGGTTGGTACAGGCGAAGGTCTCATCCACAAGTGCTCCTGTTCAAACACTCAGCAATTTCTGGAGACTTATAGAAAACATTTTGTAAGTCCTTCAAAATAAAAGCCAGTACTGTCTTCAGATAAGACTGGTTTAAAGACCTGAGCTCTTTGCTTATAATTCATCTTCAAATACTTTATCCCACTATGCATTTGCTTACTAATGTGTAATAACATTTTCACCTTACGTGATACTGCTGCTTTGTTACATTTGTTTGGCAGTTACCCCTGTAGATTTGCCTTCATGAACAGGCCTGTGTATTGGTTGTTGTCACAAATTATAAGAGAGGACACTGGCAGGGAGGACACACGAGGCAGACAGGTGCAGTGAAGTGAATTTATGTACAGTGCAGTAGACAGGTTCAGGTGATGTATCTAATGTACTGTACTCAAGTGTGTCCTTATGAAGCACTGAGGCCACAGAACAAAAGAATGTGCAGCTCTCCAAATATTTGTCTTCCCTTTAACCTGCTTGTCTCTTCCGTGTGTCTTACTTCAAATCTTCAAACATTACTCGACAACTCGTTGCTGACATTGTTGGTGAACATCTTGCTCCCCCTTAGTGTCCTGTGAACTGCATCGCCTGGTGTCCGCTCAGTCCGGGTGTGTTCCTGAGCTGCTCCTCTGACTGGACGATGCAGCTGTGGAAGCAGGACCGCCACAACCCCGTGTTAAGCTTCACCTCCACCCAGACAGCAGTGTGCGACGTCAAGTGGTCCCCGAAGTGGGCCACTGTATTTGGAGCTGTAAATGATGAACAGCTGGAGATCTGGGACTTGAGTGCGAGCATGTGAGTCAGACTGAGCAGAGAACCTGTTTATTCTCTGCCTCACTCAGTTCTACCTGCCTTGTCTCTTTGACATGTCCTGCTTGTCTCCTTCAGCCTGGACCCAATCATTGTGCAGCCTGCTGCCCCTGGTGTGAAGATGACGTCACTGCTGTTTGCAACACAAACAGACTGTGTCCTGGTAGGAGACAGTGATGGACAGGTGACTGTCTACCAGCTCAAGAACCTCAGAGTGGGAGAAAGCAGCCAGGTAAAACTGTGGAACGTGTGGCTGGGTGTCAAGGTGTTACATGTGTTGAAGTATCTGCATTCATTATGTTTCTCTAATCATTAATTCAGGTGTCTCACAATGGCATACTGCTGTCTGTGTTAACCTGCAGGAGCTAGCTGTGACACTTTTTCTTCTCAGTCAGTGATGGTCAGATCTCATGACAAGTGTCTCTGCATCTTTTCTTTCAGGTGGATATTCTAGAAGGCCTCATCTGCTCTGTTAATGCTAGGGGTAGCTGAGCTGGTCAACAGTGAAAAACCATAAGATTGTCAAGCTCTAAGGGTGTTCTTACCCTCAAAGCTCAGTTCACTTCAGGAATGTTTTTCAGTGATTAAAAACTCAAACTCTGACTGTAGATGTAATCATGAAGTTCCCATAGGATGTGAATTAAAAATAAAGTCCACGTCCCCCTGTTCTACGAGTACACATGCAAGGAGAACATCAGTCATTTCCCCCTCATCAGCAACCTTTATTGTTCATTTTAAAAAGAATCTCTGCAGCAACACTAAAGACACCTATCATCACAAATGATAATATGCTTCTTTTAAATCAGTCAGTACATTTTGAAAACATAGCAGCAATGATCGTCACACATCATCATGAGCAGAATCTCAGAAAAATATTGAACAGTGTTTCATAGTGAGCATACATGTTACCATCCATGTTTTACTTTGTCAGAAATATCTTTGATCCAAAGTTTCTTATAAACCTCCCTTCCAGAAAAGTTGGAACTTAAATCTGTAATTTGTCAATGTACAAAGGAAAGATTTTCAATGTTTTCATTTATGCACATAATTGTATTTTGTAATTACTGTATAAGTCAATTTAGAGATTGATGCTGCACCACACTCAAAAGGAGTTGAAACAGAAATATAAAATATTCAAGTAACACAGGTGAGAATATCATGATTGGAGCAGGACAACATCAAGCCTCATTCTGCTTGTAATAAAACAGCACAGCTTCATACACACAGTGTGAGTGCTGGACTTGACCTGCCTGCAGCCCACAACTGTGTCTTATTGAAAACGTGTGGAGCATCATGAAGAGATGAATCAGCTAAAGTGCTTTAAGCAAGCAGCAAGACTGTCCAAATATTCCACTTGTAAAACTGCAACAGTTAGATAGATTTTCATTTTTTATTGCATTTGTGAAATATTTCCAGTGGTTCTGGAGATGGGGTTTTGCAGATTTTTACTGACTCACACACATATAAACTGTTCACGCTCAGTGTTCCTCACCTCATTCAAAACAATCTCTTTTTTTGTAGAAAACATTTCATATATTTCAGTTCTAACAATAAGTGTTGTTCCAGTTGAGAGTAGTATGGATTTGTTTCTCCTTGACTGATGTTATTTGTCTATTGTTTGAACACTGTCACATTAAACCGATGGTACAGATGGAAAAACAAAACCTGTAAAAACTAACTGAGCTAAACCACCACTGATCAAAAAACTTGAAATGTGTATAGACGTATGCAGTAATCCCCTGATGTCATTGTGTCTACGCTGATGTCATTTTCCTGATGACCTGGTACGGGGTTTTGGACTTCAGCTGACTCAAAACACTGCACTGCTGCGATGTCAGTGAATGACTGCCGGTCTGGTGCTGAACACACTGAGGCTGAAGGGACTGGAGGGGGAGACAGAGAGAGAGAGAAAGAGAGAGACCTGCTTTAGAATTCCTTTATTTTCATACATACATTTCACCTTGAGGATGCCGTAAGAAATTCTTTTGACGTCTACACAGAAGTAAGCACTGGTTAACATGAACCCACCTGACTCAACAGCAGGTGTACACACAAACACTCACCTCTTGATCTGTGTGCTGGAGGACGAGGAGCCTCCGACTAGCTTCATAGAGGAGGAGGAGAAGGACAGAGGGACTTTAGATGACTTAGGTGGTGGGAGGATGGAGGAATGAGAGGCCTTGAACAGATTTAACCTGCATATAAAAAAACACAAAGGAATTAACAGACACATATTTGATAGTTTCTAAACCATTAAATATAACCAACCTTTGTGTCCTGTGTGGACAGCTGCTGGCACATAGGTGTGATGGAAAAAGTAATAAGAAATAGTTGTGCCTCTATGTAGTAGTTCATCTGTTTGTATTCATTTTGTGTCTCCTCGTGGTAGCTCTGTGTCTCTTTTTAGTCATATTTCATCCCCTTTTATCAGTTTGGAGTCTCTTTGGGGTTGTCTTGTGTCTCTTAGCTGACTGCTGGGACTTTCAGATAGGACATGTTAACAGTGATTTCACACAGAGGCTCTAGCCCAGGCCCCGTGCCCTCTCCAGCCCTGGGGTCTATGCTTGCTAGCCCTGTTCAGTGATAACTCTCATAATGAGACAACATGTGATTAACACATACACACACAGCAGTGTACCTTGAGCAGGAGGATGAGACTGACCTAGGAGGTCGTTTTCCCTTCAGTGCTCTCAGTTTGTCTCCCTGAGTTAGACTGCTGTCCTTGCAGTTATTCTACACTCACACACACACACACACACCCACATGAAGATAGTGTTAGTTTGTGATCAAATGATGAATACAAATCAAATGTGTTTACAGTTTTAAATCCTTAAATCCTCCTTTTCAGTGAGCAATAATAAATGATACCAGAAAAGTCATCCTCACCTCATCCAAGCTGTATGATTTGTAGAGAGTATTGTTGATTGACAGGTCATCCATGCTGGAAAGTAGGTGGGACATGGCTTCCTGTTTCCCCCCCTCTGAGTCCAGGCAGTGAAGCTGCTGCTGTTGACGCAGTTGCTGTAGCTGCTGCCGCCGACTCAGTCTCTGCTGAACCAGTTTCTGTTTTGAGCGATGGACGTCGCCCTGGACCCACAAGCTGTGCTGTTTCCTACACACACACACACACACACACACACACACACACAGTGATCAGACACCACTGCACATTCAGCCTGTCAGGCACGATTCCTGGAGGAAAATTCTCTCTGTGCACAATAATAATTGATGAATTGAACTCTTGTACTGTACTTTGCAGCAATCAACATATTATCAACATTATAGTAGTAACAAGATGAATCCTCTAATTAAAGGAAACACTTAACTCATTTATTATTAGATAAACAAGATTAGACAAGAACTTCTATAGTCATGATAGTGGCTCTTTGAGGCTGAGAAATAAGAAATGGAGAGTATTCTTTAAAAGATGAAATTTATAAACCATGTTTGGGTTTGAACAGGGTTCAGTCAGGTAGCTGAAACTTATAGGTGTAATTGCAATAAAAAATTTGCAAATCACATTGACAGCTGGGGCACTCAAATGTCAGCCTCCTTTGGTGGTCAGGGGGGACTTACATTTTGACCTGTAGTGTTTTGTTGGCATATGTTACCAATACAGATCATTTTTAAAGACCTCATAGAACCTTATTACCCCAGCAGAGCACTTCGCTCTCAGAGTGCTGGTCTACTTGTGGTTCCTAGA
>JAUMHL010000010.1:708687-724648 GCA_032362345.1 Sandelia bainsii
TGTCTTCTCTCTCCCATAGTTCTGCTTCTTCCTCTTTGTCCCCCTCTCTCTGTACCTCTCTGCAGGAATCCCTGGCTTCAGAGCTGTATGATATTTAAAGGCAAAGGATAAGGTAGTGTTTATCTATTAATTTGTCATCAGCAAAAAAAAAAGAAGAATGCCAGATTTCTCTGCCCTGTCAGTGTCACTCAGCCTTGAGCCCATTTGTTACTACTGAAGACACACTGTAAATCCTGAAAAGCATCTCACACATGCATAGTTTTCTTTTTTTCACTCACTGTAGCTGTAGGAGACAGATGGTAACTTTCTCATTCAATTTTATTGCATAGAATCATAAACTGCTCATCTGGTAGTGCTGTAAAAAAAATGATCCAAAATCAATGTCTGTGAAGATTCTCAGTCATCCTAGGTGAAGTTATCTGGAAGTTGAGTCATGGCAACTTATTTCTTTTGAGATCAAAACGTTTCGCTACTCATCCGAGTAGTGAAACATCTAATTGAATAGGCCTGTTAGGTGGACCAAGGAAGTGGGGGTGTGAATAGATGTATAAGTCACACCTGTTACCTCCTACCCCTATTTGCAGAGACGATCCAGAGAGGCTATACATGTGCATTTGGAAAATCCCTCCCTCAACAGATCCAGTGTCTCCAACTAATCACGCTGTTGCCCTTTTTCCCCCTGAAAAATCAAGACCATTTCACACATCCATCAGGAAGGCCACCGTTAATGACCCACTTTAGTGGGAGTGAGAGACTGAAACTCACTCCTCTAGGAAGTTCTGTTGAGGACCAATGATGGATCCGGGCCGGCAGGTTCTGATCCAAGCAATAGCTTCAGCTGCAGTGAAACGGTAGTGCTTCATCAGGTAGCAGCCAATCAGAGTGCCCGTACGCCCCAGGCCAGCTGTGATTAGAGGATATGATTAAAGATAAACTCTAGACAAATGAAGAAAAGACATACAGCACAATATTCTCTTCTTCCTTCAGCTGTATCTGAAAAATCAGGACACACACTAATCCACTCCTACCTTTACAGTGCACAGCCACAGCCCCTTCTGTGCTTTCACACACATGCAGGAAGCGCCTGGTGATGATATCAGAGGGCGTCGTCCCGTCCAGGAAGAAGAGGTCATAGTGTTCAAATCCTGCATCCTCAAACCGTTTGCTGTCATACAACTTCCTGTTCAAACGGACCACGGCTGTGATGTTATTTTGGCGAAAGTATGCAAAGTACGCCTCTGGTGCATGGAAGGGATAACCTGGGAAAACAACGGAGAAGCGCTGTGACTTATTAGCACTAATGATTATGAGGTGGATTGTGCAGTATATGGCCTTGCAGGAAAGAATGGTTTAAAGGAGAGTTTTCTGAGAGGATCCAACTCACCATTCTCTATCTTACTGCGAGGGTGAGGGCTGCTGAATGCCAGAATTTTCCCTGGAATGATCCAGTTCATGTCCCCGTTTTCAACACGCTAAAGACACAGACAGAACAGAAAGAGATGCAGAGTGTGAAACCATGCTGGAGACAATCTGGACTAAGTCTCTCACACATTTCTTAAAATCAGAATTACTTTTCCCATCATTCCTTAATTTGACTTGATAAATGGTTGTCATTGCAGAGGTCAATAAGCGTGCATGAAATAGTTTCACTCTTTGTCATCTTACTGACAGGATCTCTTTAGCTGTAAATGACCTCAGCACACTGTGTGATCAACATGTAATCTGTTTCAGTTTTTTGCTTAGGTAAATTTAGTTCATTGCTTTTCTATTATTTCCTGTTAAAACTAAAGTTTTCTGATACCAAGATACTCGCAGAGAGTGTTCTATAGCACAACGTTTGAAGGAATTACTGCGATTGAAGTCTTTTGTGTACAATAGCTCGTAATGAAACTTGTTCACTGCAACATGCAATAAAGCAGCCCCATAACAAAACTGAGTCTCCTCCATGTTTCACAATGGAGGGGTGATGTTCTTCATTTCTTCTTCTGTGGAGAGCTGGAGATGATGTTTCTCTCCTCCTGTCCAACAGGGGCTCAACTGTCCTGTTGTTGCCACGCCCTGAAGTGAGTTTGCAATGCCTGTCATGCCAAGTCTTTTTCTTCTGAGCTCTACTGATTACGTCTCTGGGCAGGTGGTGACTCCAGACCAGCAGCAGCACATTCTTGCTTCTTGTCTTTCACATAATCCTATGGTCTTTTATTGATGTTTTGATTAGCTCTGTTAGTTTATCATCCTCACCTCATAATGTTCATATTCCTCCACATCGAAGTTTTCAAAGTCCAGAAAACCATGCTGTGAGGCCTGAAGGAGAGATGAGACATATTATTTACTGTGATGATACTGATACTCTGATACTTCCCTCGTGACCTCATGGTTTTTCTCTTTAAACCTTCATAACAGTAAAGGCTTAGGAATAATTACATAATGGTGAACAATGATGTGGGTGACCTCTGACCTCCACTGGGACCAGAGATCACTCGTTGTAAGAATAGCTGGTGATTTTTACTCCATTACAAAACACTATTCAAAACATCAGTTGAGACTGATACAGAGCCTGTGTGTATAGAGCACACAGGCTACTAAATTATTATACTAATCTTTTCATTTTGGCTAAGCCATGCTTGTTGTGTACCTTGCGTAGTCCTTGCAAGCAGTCAAGCATGGTGAGGTTGAAGGAGCACTCCCCCACTGCTGCATCCCTGTGGGACACACAAGTAACATACAAACAAGTTGTAAACACCGACTGCAATAATGTCCACTTGTCTTTATGTTGGACGATGTTGGACCTTATCCACAGCATAGATGCAATGAAGGCGGCATTTTGCCACATCCAACACGTTGTGAGACTCTATTCTTCCACATATGAAGGAAATTGTACATTGTCGCTTTAATATACTGAAGAGAAGATCAGAGTTAGTTAGCCAAGCTTAACCTAAAGACTGAGAACAGATGGAAACATGAGGTCTGGCTCTGACCAAATGAAATAAAATCCACCTACCAGCATCTTAAAGCTCATTAAGTAACATGCTATATCTTGTTTAATGCTGCAGTTTTACAGGATCTTACACGTCTGACTATTTATTGCCCAGGAGAAGGGACTTTGTGGAGTCCTGTCATCAAGCAACAGGTTAGATTCTCCAGGTGTGTCCTTCAGCACAACACTGAACTTCACATCAGTCCTGGTGTGTGTTCCACAGTTTTAATAGCGTCTGACAAATGACAAATAAATACATTTATATTTGCCACAGCATTGCAGAAAGACCACTAGCAACACTTGCCAGCTTTAGGCTAAATAGGCATTATTGCAGTTGACTACATCAAACAAATATGTAGATGCCTGGTCTATTTGAATGTCTTCATTTAATGGGAAGAGAGGACTTCACATGTTTGGGCATAAAATGCAATATGCTTGTCAGGTTCGGCCACCACGTACCTGAATGGCAGGTAGCCTGTACTGTTTCCTGAGATCAGAGTCCTGTAGGCTTCTTCTGGACTTCTTTTTAAATACATGACCTGCATGGAAAAAATTATAGTGTGTTATTAATAATGGACAGTGGAGTGACAGACAAATGAACAGATGGAAACATAAAAAGATATTTACAGCATAGGCACCGATGAGAACCGCAGCATTGGCTCTTTTCTTCTGGTCATAACTGGTGTAGTGGACCAGTTTCTTCCTGGACATTGTGAAAGACTGAAGTAAAAAAAATACAATTAATATGTAATTAATCAGTAACTGATGACACTAAGTGCAGATCCTGGAATATATTTTATTTTTGCACTATGTTGATATTAATTCTCTGAATGTACTGAGCTGACCAGTAGGTGTTACCTTCAGTTTCTTGTTGAGCTTGCAGCAGTATCTGTACAACATGGCCAGGTTGAGAGGACCGAAGTCAGCATAGAAACTGCAACACACGGAGATACAGACTGCTCACTCATCATTGTTCTGTTGGGTGGCAGTACTAAACACTATACATTCAGATCTACTCTGAATATGAAAAGCATGATAGAACTATTCATAAAATGTCATATCTGATGAAAACCTGGTGATATTTGTTTGGTTTTGGTATTTTGTTCTGAGGTTTCTACAAGTATAAAGCCTCTCCTGCATTTCTACTATGCTTAAACCTGTCTACGAAGGTTCATCAGAGATCAGTGTGATTCTGTTAGGATTGTTTGGATTTATGACCTCAGTATTTCAGTCCACTCCAAAAGCATTGGAACAGAACAGTCAATTCATATGTGTTTGCTGTAACTGAAGACATTTGGGTTAAAGATTAAAAGATGAATATAAGACTGCAGCTTCTCAGCTCATTGTTTCCATGAAGGTGGAAGGAGCCTCCTGACTCTCAGCAGCCTCACTCCCAGTATTCAAAAAAACAGAACTCTTCCGCACCTTCCATATGATACAATGTTTAAAATGTGACAGATTTAGGGGCATCTAGTGGTGAGATTGCAGAATGCAACCATCTGAGCACCCCTCACATCCCAACCCCTCCTTTTTCAAGTGTGAGGGAACTTATGGTCATGTTGAGTTAACATGAGACAACATCAGCTACATATGTCAAGTGATGAGGCTGCTGTAGATAGCTATATATTTTCAGAAACTGAATTTAGTTAATCTATTTACTGTGTAAGACTATGAGCCATAGCTTGAATACTGACATCTAGTTAAATTACACAAATCAATGTGATCAGAACATGACCAGAAAATCAGTTGTAGTCAATACAACATAAAATGTGGAATGTCCTGAAAAAGAAAGAAACCACTAATGAACTGAACAAACAACAAAACAAGAAAACATTAACAGCTGATGACGGAAGCATTGTGAGAGATAGGAAATTAAACATAAAAATAACGACCTCCACAGAGCAGACATGAAGGTATCACAATACACTATTTAGATTTCAGAAGCAGAAATACCACAAGATGCAAACCCCTCATCAGTGATAAGAATCTTAAAGCCAGGTTGGAATTTGCAGAAAAGTACAGAGATGACGCAGTTTTACATTTTATGGAATGATGAGACCAAGATGAACCCCTACCAACATGATGGAAGGGTCAAAGTGTGAGAGAAGAAAGGATCTACTCATGATCACCTGTGAAGCACAGTGGGGGCAGTGTCATGGCTTTGGCTGCATGGCTGCTTCTGGAATCACTGATCTTTCTTAGTGATATAACTCATGATGGTAGCAGCAGGGTGACAGAGGTGGACAGAAACATATTGTCTGCTTATTTACAGAGAAATTCATCAAATCTAATTGAGGTTCATCATGCAGCAAGACAATGATCTAGATATAAACACAGTACTAAGGAATAAAAGCACAAATTAATTGAAGCTGCCTTTCCAGTACTCCAGAGGGGACTGTGCACAGACAGGACGACTGGAATAAATGACAAGAAACCAGCACGTGTACGAAGCAGGTACAGTGCGGTAGTGTGAGCTCTACTATGACAGAGCATCCTGCAACCCAGCCCACTACTAACAGCTTTTTCACTCACAGGATTTCATCTAGGTATCCTGACAAATACTATATGCAACCTGACTTCTATTCAATGGTGGAAAGTAACTAAGTACATTTATTCAATTACTATACTTAAGTAAATTGTGTGGTACTTTACTTCACCATTTTAGAGGGAAAACATTGAATTGCAAGTCTACAAAATTTAATAAAAGATATAAAATATAAAATAATAAAAGTAGTTCAAGTAGCCACTAATATGGATATATCAGTTACAGAGGCATTTTTTCTGCAGAACAAATACCTTTATTTCTAATACTTCATTTTGCTGAGTATAGTGATAGTAGAGTACACCTCCTTAAGTAGTCTGATAATCTGCTGCAGGTAAAATCTGCAGCGAAGACAAACAGATTTCTGTCATGCTTGGGCCCAATTTTTCAATAATCACACTTTCCTTATTCAAGAAAAACATAAATTACAAAACATCACAAAGCACTGTGCATCATCAGATCCATAATCAGCTCAATAGCAAATAAACTTCTATTAATGACTGAATACATTAAACAAATATCAATGTATGTGTTAGACACTGTATATTTTGTATATGTGTATATAAAATACACAGAGGGATGTGAAGCATCAACATAGATCAGAGATCCTTACATTTGACAGAATTTTACATGTCATTATTAAGAAATTGTTTTCAGAACCACATAAATAAATGCAGATTAAGTTGGTGATCACTGTCCTACTCTTTTCAATCCTGATTTTTTTGAATAAGCTGATTTAGAATTTATTTATTTATTTTTACAATTTCAGGCCTCCCACTATATTAATGTCAGAAAGCTCTGATACACTTCTATTGCCAGCCACAGTTGATCCTCACAATGCTCTTGTTTTATGAGTCTAAATCCATGAAATCCATGAGATCTAATGCTACATACAGTACTGTATAAGGCTGTTTGTATTTATTTGAGGTTTGATCTTAGATGAATCCCTGCACAGAGTTGAATTTTTAAGCTCTCTTTCATTTACTGTGTGAACCTCAGTCACTTAATTACATTTACATAACGAGAATGCAAACAGAAACCAGAGACAGTGTCATGTATCACAAACAAGGTGTTGTCGTGTATTGTAGATATATTCCATATACCTCAGCCCGAGGGCCCGTGCCCAGTAGGCCCTGGGGCTGAGAGATCAGGGGGAACCTGAGGAAGAGTGTGCGTGATGCTTTTTTGAAAGTTATAGAACTCAACTAAAAGACACAAAACAACTAAAACCAAAAAGAGACAAAAAAACTAAAATCATGCAACGACCAAAAATGTCACCATATGACCAAAAAGGAACGCACAGTGACCAAAACTAGCCTCCCACAGACCACAAAGTGACACAAAACAAACAAGATGCTAAATTCCCACACACATGCTCAAAACTACCAAAAAGAAACACCGAAGGACCACAAATAGATACACAATGATCACAAACAGCAAAGGTTTCTCGCATAATCCATCCACGAGAGTTTGAAACTCTAAAGTCCACAGCATTAAACGCACCAAACAGTCAACCAGGCTTTGTAAATATTTAATAATACATTTTGTGTTTTCTCAAATATAAATACATGAATCTTCATTTTGGTTAACACAGATGCCTAAAGCAGCACCGTGTCAAACATTAAAGGTAAAAAACGCAGTGTCCAGTCTGAGTGGTGTCATCCACTGTTTGTCCTTAATCCTTTTCCCCCATGAGGGCACAGCCTCATCTCATCTTGACCTATATCTTACAGAGGGATCATAAACACCGGCTCAACATGTGCGGAAGTCAATGGGCTTCACTTACAGGCTGGCCTTCACAATCAACCAGTCAGTATCCCTTACCAAAAAAAAGTACATTCAAGTATACAATTAGTATACTTCTTTTTAACTAAATATAAAGAAATGTACTCTCAGCTTACTTTTTATGTACTTAGAAATGTTTTATTGTAACAAATACAAATGCAGGATTTGGGCGACATCATAAAGGAATGAATAAATGAAAGAGAAAAGGAAGCAAGGAGGAAGGAAGAAAGGAAGGAAGGAAGGAAGGAAGATGAGAAGAGAGGGATTAAGCATGACTGGGCTGTGTCCTTAGCCTCCTGTACTTGATTGTGTCAGCAGTGACACACAGGGGATGATGCTCCTTCGTCATTCAGAGAGTGTGCCTCACATGTCAGCCCCAAATCTCCCATAGGTGATCAGCTAGCTTTACATCTGGTGACTGTGAGTGAGCTCTACGGTGCGATGTATACAAGAAGCTGCACTCTGTATGTGTCTCCACTAACTTAACTAGTTTTTTCTATAACAATAATAATGTTGTACGTGTTTCTGTAATATAATAAGTGACTTTTCTAGGCTGTGGAGAAGTTTTACCAATATAAACCCTCCACGGATCAAAAATTCACAATAGACTGAGTAAAAGGTTCCTTCCATGATGGAAGTGAAAGATTTTATCACAGTTGCTCCGTACGACTAAAATGTGTGAGCATTTCAAGCATTCGAAAGACGTCTTAGTCTGGATCAAACTGAACCATGGTTTGTTTCTTTTTGGATGTTTCAAATCTTGACACACAAGATGAAAAGCAACCAGAACATTTTTTTCTTAGGAGATGAGAAGATACAGTATTTAATTTCAGTTTGGTCTGAGGAAGAAACAAAGACTCGGCTTAGCAAGTACAAGGAGACGCAGCCCACGTCGGAGATAGAAACAGGATGTATGAACATATGTCATGCAAAGTTCTTTACTAAGCTCCCAAAACTGCAGTGTGAAACTAATGGGATCACATACATATACACATACATGGACCTCGGTTCAGACTTTCAGGGATGAAAACACCTCAACAAATAACCTGACTTCAAACTCTGCTAATGTCACTGACAATGAGAATGAATGTTTTTCAAATTAGAGGGGAATTAAATTTTTCATATTCTGCTTAATATTTATTCGGAGGCTCCATTGATACAAGATTATATGATTTTCAAGTCTAAAAAGTTATAATGTGTCTTTATGTTACAGCTCATCTGGCCTTGAGACTAAAAAGACTCATTTGAGCTGCTGTGTCTTTAAGGTTCTCTTTCCCGCATCCCACTCCGTTCTGACTGGTCAACTGTGGAAGTCTTCCTGTGGGTAGATAGTTGGAACAGCACGGTTTTTCAGCAACAACCTGGCCAAAAATCCTGTTGCATACTGGGGCAGACTGTGAAAACAGTCGTCCATGAAGTGCTGTGACCTGATAAAAACATTGCTCGAATTATGTTGCTGCCCTGTGACTGTATTCGTTTCTTTCTTTGGGAAAAGTAAACAGTTAAGAAAAAAGTTAATTTTCCTTCACAGCTGAACAAACGACATATGAACCCCTGTACAAACACTTGAACCAGTGCTAGCTGTGAGAGGGGCCGGGGCAGCTAACCTCTTTTGAAAAACTCTTGAGAATGAAGTGAATCTGCCACACTGAAACTTTGGTGTTTCACTATCAGCCAGCATGCAAACATATGTTCACCTTGGACCCGTGACGATGTGTAATATGGTCACCATGTCATAAAAGCCCTTTAGCATCCTATAGGCAGTGTCTGCTGAGTTACATGCTGCCATCAGATAACACTTATTAAAACACTTGCTCATCCTGTATTTACAGGATGGACCCTTAAGCCCTGGATTAATGCACACAGAACCACAAAACATGATTTTTAACATGAAATTTGAAAGAATATTTAGTGATCAGACTACTGCAAGAGGGCCTGTCTCAAACTAGCTGCTGATGCCTGATGACATTGTGTTAGGCATCTGAAAAGAATGTATGAACATCTAATAAACATATTCTGGTTTAATATAGCGTTACACTTTTTCTGATGGACCCACATAAATGTCATCCAGCTGCTTAAGTCTCACCTCTCGTACACAAACTCATCATCTGTGCTGAAGTAGTGCGTGTTGGCTGTATTCTTTGGTTTGACACGTAGGGTGGCGAAGAACAGTCGGTCTGTAGCACCAACACAAATACAGACAGATAGGACACAGACAGAAAACATTACATTATTGATGGTGAGTTCAGGTCTAAACATTTGAACTTTTAAAATACATCTGCAAATATATTATTATTTTACACTTACGGTATAACTCTCTAAACTTGTGGTACATGTTGATTAATGACACTTTGACAGTTTAAAGCTTGTTTAATCAGGTCTGTGTTAATTGAAGTGCCAAGAGAGCATGTTTCCAAAGCTCTTGATCACAACATCTGAACCACAGCAACATGATGAACTGATGTAAAAATATCTTGCTAATGACTGCAGAGATTACAACTTATGAAAAGACAAACAGTTATAATTTCTGTTTTATAATTTCTTAAAAAATGGTTTGTTAACCATTTAGAAATTCTTCATGAAGTCTTACTTAAAGTAAAGCCTCTGTTAGTTTGACATACGTTGTGTTCTTAATGAGTTGTGTTTCCAGTATGGCTTTCTCACAGACAAAAGCATCAACCACCCAAAACTGAGTTAGCGGTGGGCTACAAATTGAGCCCCATTGTTAGTTTATATTTGACTGTATTTGTTAAGATTTTGGCAAATAAAAAAGCATCAAAAGTAAACCCAATTAGCTATTAGCATATGTTTATTGCACTCTACCTATGAATGTACAAATGATCACTGGATTTCTTTGCAAGTTCTTTTTTTTGTTGTTTTTTGTATTATATTTATCTACAATGGATATCAAGGATTATGACGTCCTCAAACAGTGGAACAGTGTCACATTGAATGGTAAAACATGCGGATCATGTGGTTTTTGCAACAAAACAGGCCAATTAATGAATTCTCTAGGATCTTGGCCACTTTTTTTCTATTACTGATGCCTCAAATCTAAACGTTTGAATGTTTTCAACATTTTCGCCCTGTGCAAATATTTTATCATTTCACACTTACAGTGTAACTAAACATGTGGTACAGGTTGGATCTGCCACTTTCAGAGAATAGAACAGAGAATAAAATGCTAAGTAAACTAATTTGTTGATCACTGTGTCCAAAAACCTGAGAACTCATCAACAACACTGAAATGCACCCACATAAATGCAGTGTTCTACATACACAGTACATTTGTATTAACCATATGTACATACATACTGTTGCATCAAGTAACACTTCATAAGTAGATTTAACATTACAGTGGAAATGTCCGTGTCCTGCTCCATTCTGATAGTGGCCCCTTTGATTGTATGAGCCCCTGCGCTCTGAGAAACTCTCTGCACGTCCCTGCTAAACCTCAAACAGCATCTTTGCATCATAATACTAAAACCTCTAAACCAACTAGAATCAATCAAGCATTTCTGTCTTATTCCTCTAGTGTGTGGTCATATGGTTCTCAGTAGTGGGTTACCTAATGTGTAGCTTATCTTGACTTATTATTGGTATATTATGATATTCCAAAAGACACTTATTGTGAATCTAAGGATCGTCAACATATAGGTACATCAGTGATATTTGTGTAGAAGGATAAACACATAAATGCCATGAATCCACGTGTAACTTACCTTTAATAAACTCTGACGCACCGGACTGCTCATATTCCTCTGCCATTTGACTGGCTTTAAAGTGTGAAGAGTCCAGACTTTATCAAAATAGTAAATGCTTATTCTGGGTTATCTGTTATGAGGCCATTTGAGATGTGCCCAGGATATCACAAGTTCAGTGTAAAATAACATGATACCAGCTCCACTATCCAGCCTCACTGTCCCTGTCATTACGTGGAGCTCAGAACGTCCAACTCTAATAAAAAGTCCCCAAAATCAAAGAAAACAAACCCAACTTGTTATCCTCTCTCACTCAGATCCCTGCTGACTCTGCATGAATTTAGTCACTTCACACAAATGACCTGAGTCCCTTCATAAAATGTTCCCCGGAATATTCCAGCAAACAGTCGGAGAGCTGAGGACACTCACAAAGCCGTTCGTCCAGTGTCACAGAGGGAGCGTTAATCTCTGTGCTGCTCTGCACATGCTCAGTCTCACACACACGCACGCACACACACACACACACACACACACAAGTAGATACATTGCTACTGCCTAGTGCATGCACCAGTATTACTGTATCGAACTGCATCCTGAAATAATCTTCTACAGGACTTCTACTTGTCTGCATGGTCACATTTTACAGTAACTTCGTAATAAAAGCTTTCACTGCAGATTGAGTCATCTATCTCAAGGAATGTAGCTTGTGCCTGTCACCCAAGGGTGTGGAGCCAGAGGCCTGAGTGCCAAATGTCTGAGCTCCCTGAATGTCCGGCTGAGCTGTGAGTTTCACATGAGGCCAGCTAAACCTGCACTTACGTCACACAGTTGTACAAGTGCTTGAGATGGTGATTATACAAGAAGTGTTTGGCTGGTTATTAAACAAAAGTCACTTATTTGTACAATCATTAAGCAGCCTTCTAGAATTCTTTAAAGGGACATGAAGTTTCTGCACAGAATTAATGTACGGCTTCCTTCTTCTCTATAGTTTCAGGTTGCATTTGTGGATACAACACTACTGTGCAATAGATTTCTAGTTTTATTTAATTACAACACCATATTTAATCCAGCTGTGTAGCATTTAGAGCTTGGTTTCTCTACCACCCAAACCCACAGAGATTTTCTCCACTTCAGTCATTTTATTTAGACTCGTGAAAAATGATTTCCCATCCCAGTGTTGTCTTTTTCAAGAACCTGTGATATTCCTGCTGTGTGGTTTCACAGCTGTCAGTGTTAATGGAATCAGTTTTAATGTGGTTTAATTAGGCACCATGGTTTAAAATGTTTGTTTCAAACTGGAACTTTATGTCTAACTGGAACAACATGTGAGAAAAAGTATATTGTTCTTGGTTGATACAGTTATTATATACTACAATATTTACTTCATTATGTTGCAAGTTCACACTCTGTCTTAACCCCTCACCTGGACACCCACATGCACACAGAGATCTTTGTGTATGGGATGTAGGTCTATTTCTGGTCTTAGCTTCATCTGCTCTAGTTAGCCAATTAGAGATCAGATTAACAGAAGGAAGGGCATGATCCATCAAGATGAACTCAGGTACAGGATAAAACAGAACACATGCTGATTCTGATTTCATCAATCAGAGACACAATCTACCTTGTGGAGAATCAAACCATTAATGGATAATTAATCATTAGAAATGATCTATTTATCTGTTTCTCTATTTATCTATGTGTTTGTTTTAATGCATTTTGTGTAACACTACTGATGGTCATAGTTCTGTTTATATAGAGTTTGTCATTGCTCTAAGGAAATGCTGCCCTCTAATGATCATTCATATAACAACATGCTGGCTACAGCTGCTGTAGCCAGTGAGACAAAATGTAGCATCAGTTACTTGTGTTTTTCCCCTTAAATCACAGACTGGATTTGTTATAAATGGACCTGGTCAAGGCAAGGCTACCAACCAAAGTGTTCCAGGAAACATAATCCTTTCATAAAGCTGGTTTTCTTGTGGTAGTATCCAGATCCTTTACTGAAGTAAAAGTACTAATACACACTGTAAAAATACTATACTTTTACTATACTAGTAAAAGTCCTGCACTGAATGTACAGTAAATAGAAATATTAAAAGAAAAAATGCTCACAAGTAGCCAGTATTATGTCATTATATGATCCTTTGTCATATATTGAGATAAAAGTAGAATTTTCCTGTTGTAGCTGTTTGAGCAGGTGTTGAACTGTTGTATATAAGGCTGCAAAAAATGATTCTTCACATTATGCTAATGGTAATAATAATTCAGACAATAATGAAAAATTCTGTCACAATTGACAATTTTTAACAATAAATGACAATGAAAAAAAATGTGGAAAAAGCAAATCCTGACACTTGAGGAGCCAGAAACAATTCAATTTTGCATGAAAAAGGACTTAAACAATTATAAGAATATTTTTCTAGTGCAATCGACT
Source organism: Sandelia bainsii (assembly GCA_032362345.1). Taxonomy (NCBI): domain Eukaryota; kingdom Metazoa; phylum Chordata; class Actinopteri; order Anabantiformes; family Anabantidae; genus Sandelia; species Sandelia bainsii. The sequence continues at coordinate 722,124 of JAUMHL010000010.1, forward strand.
CATCAGCTACTTATAATATACTGTGTGTGAATATATAAAGTATATTTAACCGAATTGCTGCTCCAGCCTCCAACTGATGAATGTGTTTGGTGATGTAACACATCAGAGGATGATGGTACACTGAAGTGTCATTGAACTTTCCAATCTGCTCTTCTCCAGGCCACGCTGCCAAAACACAACTTGTTATTGATTCCATTTAGAGAGCATGACGCAAAACAACGTTCAGCTAAACCAGAAAGTTACCAGCGTCTACCTGATTATGACTTCTGAACTGAAAGAGAGCACATCATGTTTAAATGGTGGGTTTATCATTCTGACACAATCGTCAATCAATGATGTCAGCCCAACCTTTCAGCGCTGGACTGACTCCCAGTCCTACAGCAGTTCACTCATAGCATGAAGCATCACAGCTTTCAAAGACTGCTTTCACCCTCACGAGTCCGATGGATCAGCTCCCAAACAATTTCTGAGGAAATCAGATTCATTCAGAGGATCTGGCAAAAAGGTTCTCCAGGAGTAGAAGGACAGCAGCAGAGTCACTGTGCTGATTAAGAAACATGACAAGAGTAGAAGCAGTGTTTCCGTCATTACATGATCTTCCGGGGAATATGCTATCTCTGAGCAAAACCGAACCAACTACTGGTTCTGTTCCATACCTGAGTTCTGAGGCTCTGTGGATGGAGAACAATGAGAAAGAATTTAAGGCTTAATGAATAAATAAATCATCACAGTCAGAGCCAAATCCCAGGAAGGATGAAACTAGTGATATTAACATAACATAACAGTCAAATCAAATCCAAATCTGAATCAAGTCCACTTAAGACAAGTAAGAGTCCAGTGATACAACTCTGTTCTCATAAAACTGTATAAATTGTTTATGCAAACAGAGGGCAATGACTAGCAAATCATTTCAAACCTGTCTCTGATTGTAAAATATTACATAAGACACATATCTAACATTAAAACTATAAAATGTCTTCATTTTAAATTTGATTCCAGCAACACCTTTCAAAATCTTGGGGAAAGAGTGTGGTTACCACTCTTTAACAACACTCTGTATTTTGTCTGTTTGTATCTTTTGCTTCAAAATGCATCAAACACCTTAGGTGGAGGCTGGTTTAGCACCCAGACTCTTTTACTACTGAGCCATGCTGTTGTAATATGTGCAGTAGGTGGTTTGACTTTGTGTTACTGAAATAAGACTTTCCTTGAAAAAAAGTCATCTGGATGGCAGCTTGTGTATTGTTCTGCATCAGTCAAGACTTCACAAATGTGCAAGATGGATTGTATCTCCTATGCCATCATGCTGAACTGTGTACAGCTGAGATATGACTATATGACTCTTTTCCAAAAAGTCAGAACCCCCCCCATTCATTTTAAATAAGGGAGCCAAAATATTAGAAACACCTCTTAATGTAATACACAGAGTACGACTCCACCAGCCACAGTGACCTCAGTGACAAACATATAGTAGAGTTATCACCTTTCTGACAGTTTCAACAAAAACTGAGAAATTATAACCTTTGAAAAGTAGAATCCATTACAGAGCTGCTGGATTGGATTGTATTAGATTTCACAGCTGTATCTAATAAAGTGGCCCGTGATTGTATTTTGCATATTTAGCCTCTATTACATCAGTTTTCTCCCTAACACAAAGCTGCTCCATGTGGCCCTGGAAAGCAAAGTGCTGAATAATGAGGAAAAAGAGCGAAGTGACAGACCCAAATGGCAGCATCAGCTGTACAGGAGGCCTATCCCGGTTCTCAAGGGCAAAGCGGGGTGAGGGGTGGTAGCGGCGGTGGTGATGCTGATGGGGGATGAGAGAAAGAGAGAGAGAGAGAGAGAGAGAGAAAGAGAGAGAGAGCGCGAGCATCTGTCTGCATGGTGACGTCACCCCGCCTCAGCACTCGATGCCTTCGCCTGTGCGTAATCCACCGCCCGCCCGTACGCACTGTCCGGGAGGATGAATCCAAACACTTTGATTTCATTTAACAAACCCGCCTCGAATATTAAACAATTAACCAAGATCGTTTTCACCAGGGAGCAGGAAGAGGACACTGAAACAGATTTTCTATTTGTTTTCTTCTCTTTTTTTTTTTCATCATAAATATTTTTATCCTGCATGAAGGGATTTGCACAGAGCAGGAGAAGAGAGGAGGAGGAGGAGAGGGAGGATGGGGAAGGCTTCGGGATGGATCCCGGTGGACATAATGCGACAAGGAGACGAGCAGCTCGGTGTTCCACTGCAGATATCGACGCTTTTCATAATTAGGCAAATTATTCCTGTTATTCCAAACCATGTCTTATGAGAAGAGGCTGAATTTGCGCGCTAGATGTTCTGCAGCAAACGGCGCATTCCTGCTGCAAACTCTTATATATTATATTTCGTCTTCTTATTGTTTGGCAGAATGTGGCCAGGCCTTGGTGGAGCATATAGGCTAATGCAGCATGGCCCGGCCCACATAGACTACTGTAATCATCTGCTCCATGTCATGTCGGGGGGGGGGGGGGGGGGGGTGAAATGA
>JAUMHL010000010.1:724748-737152 GCA_032362345.1 Sandelia bainsii
ACAATGTCTACACATTCATTCTGATCAATTTGATGTTATGAAATCTGCTTTTCTTTATCAAACATGGTCATTTCTATGTGTGTCCAAACTTTTGACTGGTAGTGTATATCTACGAGGGAAGACACTCTGGAGGATGGGAGTGGTCTTACTGTGCTCTGTGTCTGTGGAGTTTAGGTGGACGGCATAGTCATGACCTTGACTTGTTCTGCTGTTTGCTGCAGAAGCCAGTGTGCCCCGCTCTGCTGCTCTTTGACTGGCTGGCAAGGGGGCTGGCACACAGTGAGGCCATTGTGGTCCTGTGCTCCACTGGCATTCTGAAACACTGACTGGCTGACCACTCTACTATCTGACCTTTGAGTGAGAGTGAATGAAAGAAGGCGACTGTCTTGCTGTCTCACTAGCGCTTACTGAGACTGAATAAAGCTCCACAGCAGAGACAAGTTGCAGAGTACACTGCAGAATCACTAACGCAGATCATGAAGGAAACAGAGTTACTGCATCAACAACACTGCATTATCACCAAATGTCACTGCCATCACCTGATAAGCTGTTTAACATAGATAATATGTTTAGGTATTGTATAGTATAGATATAGTGGCTGATTGAACTAGGTGATATGGTTTAATTCTTTTTTCTTTTTCTTTTTTTACATAAGAAGGAATTTTATCTTTATCAGTTGGCCTGTATGAACATATTGATTCACTCAAGTACACAATATTATGTTTTTGTGCTACTGTATTGATTCTCAAACTACTGAATTTTAATTCATAGTTTAGATGCAAAGATTAATTTTGTGCTGCATTTAAACCCCTAGTAACTGCTAGTTGGCAGTGTATCAAAATAAGTGAGCTTTTTATTTTACTTAGACTTCATGCATATGGTGGTGTATTCTTTATACTATGTCAGTTTTCCTAATATTAGATTTTAAAAACTACAATATGTCACCTTGTTTATAGTATTACAGTGTACTGAATCATAACCCCATGTATTATGATACATATTGTATAGCCAGATTCCTGCCATTAAAGTGCTCTAGGGATTGCGTTTTTGTGTTGACCAACCCGAAAGTTCGTTTTAGCCTGTGTTATTGCATTATTGAACCGGTCGAGGCACCGTGAGCCTGGTTCTTCAGTTAAATGGAGTTTTTCCTCTCCACTGTTGCCTAGTGCTGCTCAAGTGTTGGGTTTTCTACATAATTCTATATATAGTTATATTCTGTAAGGTCTTAAACCTTACACTGTAAGTGCCTTGAGTCTCATGGTGTCACCATTACCACACGGTGATTGTGGTTACATTACACAAATTCTGTGTAGTAAGCTCTAAACAGAATCTGACACTTACACACTTTGCTTTGGTCATTTTTACCCAACCTCTGGGATGGCAGGTTGTTGTGCTGTTTAAAGCGAGCAACGAGCGGTTTGTCTGGTTGACCCAGGTTCCTGCTGCACTGTTAACTGTCCATGTGTAATTCTTCCAAAATGAAACGATGAATACAACATTTTTTGGTTGTTATTTCATTCATTTACACAATAACTGATCTTAAACAAGTAGGAGTGTGGTGCCTTGTAAACCTTTGGTTGGTGTAAACAGCTTCTCATTACTCCTCTGATGTACAGGGGTATTTGACATTACAGTGAGCTCCATAAACATTTGGACAGTGACCTATGAGTTGTTGTTGAGAAGTGAGAATGTTTGAGAAGATTAAATCATTTATGTGATTGGTAAATATTTTCTCTCTTGTGCAGGCTTTCAAAGAGATGCTGTATGCTGCTCAGGACCAGGCCCCATCTATTGAAGGTATCACACACACACACACACACACACGCCTGTTGGGGCTAGAAACAGTCTTTTAAGAGCAAGTCATCACAGTATGATTATATGTGCTTACTGTACTGGCAGCTACTTCTGCTGTCGCTTTTTAATAACAGATAAATCAGGCAGATTAGCTTCACTCCTTAAATTATGCTCTCAAAATCAACTCGCAGAGACTTAAAACTTGCCCAACATACCTAATGTATCATATTTAAATTCACATTCAAACTTGTTTTAGTTCAATTTGTGTAATTGCAGAACTTTAGTAGTGCTAGTATTAAAACAGACTGGTGCATTTAGTTGCCATAGCATGTGATGTTTGGATTGCAAATAAGTGCAATTGCATTAATATGTCAAGAGTCTGAAACTTATTGTGTTATTTAACACTGACTCTGCTTGATCTGTCCTCCTAAATGAGGTGGCATGTTCAGGTTTATTGTGCACACCTTGACTTAAAAAATGATTGCAAATGAGTATAAAATGCAGTGGTACGATATGTGGGATTTTGCTCTCTACAGCACTTTTGCTGTAGACAATCATGGACCTGGGAGAGAAACCACCACTCCTCCTTGCTGTCAAGATTACCTTCATCTCCCTTTATATGTAGCTACCTCATCCTGTATTATTGCTTAATTATGTGTCTTTGTAAAAATACACTAACAAAAGCCACAGTATGACCAAAATTTAAGGGCTCAGAGAGTCTTAAAATGTTTTAAACCCGGTTATCAGAGGCCTTATTTTTCATCATGTAATGACAGGCCTCTTTTTGCCACTGTGCTGTATTCTCCAAAGTGATACAAAACAGTGTGACTAGCACAATATGTTTGTTTCCCTTGTAGCTTTCCTTTCGTGTTCTTTAGACCAAATACAGTTTCACCACTTAAAAGACCCATTTTTAGTCAGTGTTTTCCACTTAAACTGACCAGTTGCTACTGTCTTGTGACTGTGCAGTCCATGCACTCCAAACCACTCAAACCTTTCCATGATAGCAGAGATAGAGATACACTAGTAGTAAATGAGGGATATGTCAGGTTGTTTGTGCTACATGTACAGCTGGACCTTGCAGATTTTTCAGCTTTCAACATATTTAAAATACTTCTTCGATGATTTATAGAATTTATTAACTGTAAATGTGTAATGTTGGTGGGAAACTATTTGAGCATCCCCATTGGACTGTTTTCAGTGCCATCACAGTTAGAGTGGTGGTGGTGGTTGCCTTCATGAGACGATGGAGGTTTGAGATGTCTGTTGCTGTTATTGTCTGCTGTCCTTGTCTCTCTCCTCTGTCCTCTCACCCCAACCAGTCAAGGCAGATGGCCGCCCTCCCTGAGCCTGGTTCTGCTGGAGGTTTCTTCCGTTAAAGGGAGTTTTTTTTTCTCTAGACTGATGCTCAGTGCTTGCTCAAGGGGAATTGCTGGGTTTCCCTCTGTATAACTATACTGTTTTGACCTTATTTGTGAAGCGCCTTGAGATGACTGTGGTGATTTGGCGCTATATAAATAAAAGAAAATTGAATTGAATTGATTTCAGTCTTAGTCAGGTCAGGACTGTCTTCTGCTCTTCATCCAACCCATTCACTCTGGCTAGATCTTATGATGCTACTTCATTGTTTTATTATCAAAATTACCCTAAAGCTCTGTGTGTAGAATTTGAAAATGTTTGGTGGCTTTCACTGGTAGGATCATAAAGACACTGTAACAGACAGTGATACCTGTTCTGTTCCCAGGCTTCCTAATCTGGAACTTAATCAAATTGGAAAATAATCATAATAAGTATCCTAAATATCCTAACTAATCCTAGGTAAATGCTGGTAAAATAGCTTAATATTGAAAATCTAGGATATTTAGTTTTAGATTAAAACTAAATAACAGGTTGCTATGTATTTTTTTCAAAGATTGGTCATATTGCTCACGTAAACAGCTTTGAACATATCATCAACATGACATCAACATTTAGCTGACATTAAATGACACACTTTACAGAGAAGACTTCACAATAAATTACAATGATTGATTGCCTGAGGCTGTGTTTTGTTCACACATCATCTGTTTTTGCTTAGCGCAGGATGCTTACATCATGCTGATGTAGAGTAGAATTCTAAAAAAGCAGGGTGTAAGTGCAGGTTTCAGAAGAGCGCAATTTCATCCAGACACAAACAAACTCGAATACTTCCTTCATGTGCATCTAGGTGTGAAAGTGGAGTGCTCCTTAAAATACTCCTCATATTAAACAGACTCCATATCCTTCCATTTCAGTGTTTTTAGCAGCACTAGTGGTTTGAGGGAACCACTGCTGACGGAACCATGGACGACGCTTTTGGTTGATCGGTCGACCATTGTGGTCCAGATTTAAATATCTCAACAAGAACTGGATGGATTACTGTCAAATTTAGCCATTCTCCCAGCTGATGGAGTCTAATGACTCTGATGACCTCCTGATTTTATGTCTTGCACCTATAAAATAACCCATTCAATAATATCTTTTTGGCTACAAGTCTCATCGCATACAATGTTGTGAAAATACAACAAAAAGGAGTAAACCAACAGAATTAATTTTATAATGAAATAGTAGTAGTAATACTAGCTTGTATGTACATTTACGCCACATCTACACCAAACGTGTGTCAGCTTGTTGCACTTAAATATGACCTGAAGCATAATTTTACAATTCATATCAAATTTTTTAGGTCTGTTTGTGTAAAATTTCATTAATTCTTATTTATTTCACCTGGTGCTGGTATTCTGACCCACTTTTATTCAGTTTTTACCCATACCTGCATATTCAGTATGACCTTTTTTTCACTTGTTACAAATTATTAAAGCCTGGAAATATTAGTATATATATATATAAATATTAGTTTGTAACAACATCATAAAAGATAACCTATGACTAAAAATTGACTAAAACATGACTAAAGTGAAAACTGAGTTGTACTGACTAAATCTTGACTAAAACTAAGATAAAATAAATGATTAAAATGTGACTGACAAACTATTTTTAGAAAATGACTAAGACTAAAACTAAATTGAAAGTCCCTTAAAATGAGTACTATAATTAACACTGTGTGTTCTTTAAACTTCATTTAACCATGTTTTCATGATAAACACTTCAAACAGTTTGTTGGAGTTTTGAATGGTAATTGTCTCTTCTTCAGTGTGTTTCTTTAGGCTCATCTCTGTACCATTTGTAATTGAAACACTTCTAATGCGTGAGTGAACGTAAAGCAGCGGCTGAAACGCAGCACAGTGGGTCGTAGTACTGACAGACATGATTTTCCTCTGGAAAGTTCTCCTTGTGCAGCTGACGGAGCAGGTTTGCTTCTGTTTGAAAAGAAAACTCTGCTGTTGTTCATTTTACACTCGGAGCATTTTAACCATGTAGGCTATGTTCTGGTGATTGACAATAGATATAGCAGATATAGCTCATTGACTGACTAATTGCATCCATAAAAATGGCTGTGTGTGTTGCTGTGATTCACAGGTTGTTCCAGTCTCATTTTCTGACTAATGAATAAATCCACTTGACTGTCATTTTGCTTTATTTATCCCCTCTTATTTTAAGATTTTTTTCTGTGACCTGAGTTTGACTCAAATGTAAAATTAACAGTAACAGCTGGAAAAAGATGAATGATGTAACAGGAGTTGATAGGTGTCATGTAAACACCTGCTCTCCACAAGACGGGAACTTCCTCCTCTGTGCATATTTGCTGGTGTAACTTTTTACACTAAATAATCCTAAATAACTGTCAGTTGTTAAACTAACTTTGCTTTTGGACGACACTTGAGATGCTTTAAGCTTCTCACCGTGAAGCATAGTTAATGTATTTTGGCATTAACACACTTTTCATAGTCTAAATAAACAAGCACATTAAGGAGACCGAGAAATGTGAGGAATGAGAACGGGTGACTTGTTCTATCAATCCCACTAACCAACTATCATTCCTCTTATCCCTCCACCTTGTACTATGGCCAGCCTGTTTGTCTCCCTCTATCTTCATCTCTTCTTCTCCATGTGACTGACTTTAGCTATAAACTGATTAAACCGACTTACAAAGTGTTGTTGAACACAGTAGCTGTTACGGTGATTCACACTCACAAAACTCTGAAAACTGAACATTTCTGCATATTTAGTGCAAAACTCCCAAGAAGATGAGAGAGGACAGTTTTGAAAAACAAATACATATTTTGAAATACATATTGTTTGTTTTTGTGTGTCAGTGAAGGACTTTTGTCTGTGAAATGTCTGTGGTAGTGTAAAGACAAAGTGCAAAAGGTAACGAGTGAACTCTGGCTTTCTATTAACCTGTCATGGAAGGTTCCCATGCTTCTTGTTGTCATCGTGTAGCCTGAGTCTGCAGCCGTGAAGAACAACAACAGTAATCGGAGCTGATTTATATCAAAACTATAAATGAACATTTTTTTGTAGAGGCTGCAGTTGACAAATAAAATTTAGTAACTCCTACAGCTACTTGTTTTTCCAAAAACAATTATCCACAGAGGCCACAGTAAACAATATCCACTGGAACCACTTTCTCCAGGAGTAGTTACTACTAAAAGGCTGGCAGCCTGTTCTCTCCGTTACCCACAGTGATGGCAGGTTGAGAGAGATTTTTTTCATACGTTTAATGTTAAGCACATATGATATGAGATGAGTCTTCACATCACCAGCGAGGCAAATCCATTTGCGTTTGCTGTACACTGAAGACATTTGGGCTTAAAACAAAAGATGAATATGAATTTCAGCTTTTATGTCCTGGTATTTACATCTAGACACATTAAACAACATAGAACATAGCACCTTTTGTGTTTTTTGTGTTGTGAATTTTAAGTGAGCAAGCGTACAGGAATAGATAGTTCTAAAGTAAATGCAGCTTAATATTTGTTTAACAGTCCCTTATTGGCAATAACTGCATCATACCTGTGAGTCACTGACAGCACCAAATTGTAGGTTACTTCTTTTCATACGCTTTTCCAGCCTCCTTCAGTTGTTGTTTGTTTTGGGGGGGGTTTCTTCTTTCAATCTACAATACACAGTACGTTGCTCAGTACACCAGGGGTTTCTTTCTTTTTCAGGACCTTCCCAAATGTTGTACTGGCTATGCTTAATGTTTCTGAAGTGCCTCTGATTGTTTTTCCCTCTTCTCAGATTCAAAATGTCTTCCTTTTACAGAAGGCTATAGTACTAGTAGGCATTTAGGTTCATCTCACACAGAGACACCTGTCAATCACAGGTTCCAGTACTTTTTCTCACTTAAAATTCTGGTGATCTTCTAAACTTTCAATCTTAATCTTTTTTTCTTAAACCTAAATGTCTTCCGACACAAATGAAATCACCTTCCTCTCCAACTACTTGTGTGTGGGGGACTATTACATATAATTAACTACTGTTAAGTGCCTTTGAGCAAGACACCGAGCGCTAATAGTAGAATACACCTCTGCATTGGGTGGCTCCCAAGTGTGAATTTGTGTAACCATGAGAGTAAAACAGGGTGTTGCTGAAAAAGAAAGCTAAAAAACATCAATTGTCAAATGGAAAGTATAGCCTATTACTGAGAGACAGACGTGTCATCATGATAATAATCATGATGACTTGAGCTGAGAGTGAGAGCTGAGACTGAGAGAAAAGAGCAGAATAAGGCCAAAAAGGGATAAGGAGATTACTGTAGTCTGACTGTGGTGGCTGCCTGTGTGTTTGTGTGCTGGTAGGAGAGGTGGAGGGGAGAGTGAGAGGTGGAGGGAGTGGTTGGGACACTCCAATTTAGTTAATTTGGCGTCTTGACTAAAAGCAGCCAGTCTGAAACACAGTGAATCACAGAGTCTGCAAAGTCTGACTCAAAACCACCTGTTCAGTTGTTGTTGTTTAGCTGGTGACATGACAGAGGGTACAAGTTAGTGGTTGGACACACAGGTTGTCCATGTCCACTATTCAATTAACATTTACTGGAATCTGTCCCATAGTAAGTTCCTAAATAGGTCAGATCAAAAACAATGAAAATTACAGGACTGTTGTCTGGTGAAACTAGAAAATAACAACATTTTACTCAGTGGGAGGAAGAGAAGCCTAACATTTTATATATTTATATATGATATTGATATTTCTACTTATGAGAGAATCACTTGTAGTCAATCAGTCTTCCGTGTTGTGAGGTGTTCAGTTACCAAACAGCCTGTGACAACATTCTGATATTGCAAAGGAAATGGAAAAAAATTAAACCACACATGAAAATATCAGGTGGAGTGGAGAAATCAGATGCAAGCCATGACTGGCTGGGATACAGAAGGAAGTCTGCCATGTGTCTTTGGCAAGTCACAGCAAAATTGTATTAGTCCATGATCTGACATTATAACACAACACAAAAGTACTTAAAATACTAGTAATACTTGTATAATACTTGTTTGACAGGAAGTTAAAGTGGTGTGGAAACACAAAGACTGTTATCAAGCAAGGCCAGCATCTTCTTGAAAAACTTTATCAAAACTTTTTTTGTCTGTTCTTTTATACAGGTTCATTTTTATCAGAATCTTTTTTGTATTTTTAATGAGGCTCAGAAACACTATTACTATTATTACAGTATTATTATATACTACTATTACTACAGTGTTATTGTATTGTCCAATGATTAGTGGGGTCAAACCATATGACCTGAGTTGTTTTTCTCACTACCAGTCACACAGGGAAAAGAAGAGCATATTGAACTCGCTTGTGGACATACTCAACTACTTAGAAACTACTTGATTCCTAGCATAGTACTTTGTATGCTATAATACTGTATGTCTTTATTTGTTTGTGTTTCTTTACATGTACAGTATATATTAATGTGTTTATTTGTAACCAGAATTCTACATTAGGTTTGTAGCTTATAATGTTGGTTGTTGGTTTTTATTGTCTATATGTGTTCTGACTTTTGCAGTTAAGCATAAAATGGTTTTGAATTTAATCACATTCTGTGTTCTACACATTGCAAACAGAAAGAAGTGCTTGATTTACTGTTTCTGTCAAGATAGATCTCTTCTCTCTACTCTCCCTTGTTGAAAATGTATTTTTGGGGTTAAACTTTGAATGGAATGAAACATATAATTTCCATTAGATGCCTCAAATCATAGGTTCCACAAAAAAACATCAAATTTCAAGTCACAGCATGGGAGCTGAAAAATGTTAGGCTGCACTAAACAACAACAGAGAACCTCATGACCTCTGGAAGGTAGACATCCTGTCACTGTCTCACTGCACCATCTGCTGGTCAGAACAGGACAATACAGCAACTTTATATACACACTCAGCCTTTGTTGTCCTCTCTTTGTCTTTCCTTTATGCCCTTCTGTTCATTACTGATCTGCATTCAGGTCTGTTAAGGTTTAATTAGTGCTATGAGATAAATCGTTGTCACTGCTATTGAAGGTTCACTACTCTAACAGCTCATCTCTTCTTCCAGTCACAGATGAGGATACAGTCAAGAGGTACTATGCCAAGTTTGAGGAGAAGTTCTTCCAGACATGTGAAAAAGAGCTGGCCAAAATCAACACCTTCTACTCTGGTAATGACTACAGCTATTGCTGCTCTATACACACACAGTCATATGTTTTCCAGCTATAAATCACCAGTTTCAATATAGCTCTGGCTGTTATCCATCAGTGGCTTTTCTGTCTTTGAAGTTGTCTTCTTCTCTTTCCTGTTCTCTCTCCAGAAAAGCTGGCCGAGGCCCAGCGGCGATTCGCCACACTGCAGAATGAGCTGCAGTCCTCCCTGGACGCCCAGAGGGAGAGCACGGCTAACGGCCGGGGACTCAGGAGGAGGAAGACGGTGTTTGCCCTGTCGCAGCAGGAGCGATGCAAACACAGAAACATAAAGGACCTGCAGCTGGCCTTCTCAGAGTTCTACCTCAGCCTCATACTGCTGCAGAACTATCAGGTGCACACTCACACAAATATCCTCTGAATATGAAATTTCAATGGACATTCAAGAAAAGTCGTCCTATAAAGTTTGTATGTACAGTATAATAATTGTAATAGGCTTAAAACAAACAGTTAACTTAAAGTTATTTGTATTACTAATAAAAGTCGGTAATTGTACCATGTTGACAAGTATTATTAGTACTGCAACTGTCAACGTGAAGTCAGGTTAGTCAGGATGACTGTCTGGGCAGTATGTTTAAGTGATCCACATACTCAGACAAAAAAACTGGAAGAAACTCAACCAAGTTTGGAACAAACAGGTTTTTGACCATTAAAAATCATCTCATACCCATTCTTTTTATCACTAACTTACAGTTAAAAATTACAAGTCACTTCTCTCACTTTTTCTTGCCACTGTATACTGTACATTCAGTCTGCATTTGATCTGCTTTGCTTAACATGCAGAATTTTTTCCCCCTCCTTATTTCATTTAGAGTTTCCCATTCTTCATCAGGTGTGTTTCATGAGCTGCTACTGACAGCTCTGATTCTTCTGTCCCTCTCTGTAGAACCTGAACTTCACAGGTTTCAGGAAGATCCTGAAGAAACATGACAAGATCTTGGAGACATCGCGGGGGGCTGACTGGAGGGTGGCCCATGTTGAAGTGGCTCCATTTTACACATGCAAGAAAATCACACAGCTCATCTCTGAGACTGAGGTACACACACACACACACACACACACACGTGTATAGATGTACATGTGCAAAGGTATCATTAACATTTAAAGAAAAGTCTTCAGTGTTATTATAGTTCAAAGTTAATAGTAAGAGGTTGTAAGTATAAAAATCTTTGTGTCTTTCAGGCGTTGGTCACAACAGAGTTGGAAGGTGGTGACAGGCAGAAGGCCATGAAGAGGCTGAGAGTACCTCCACTGGGAGCTGCACAGGTCAGACACACACGAAATTAGCATCCTCTGTTGGAATGCGAGCTGCTTCTGTCAGTAATTAAGAAGCTCTAAAGTTGTTCCCGTTGACCTTTTACTGCATAAAGACATAAACACTCAGTTGAAATCACAGCTAATCTAATGAGCTTTATTGGCGTCACTTTTGATTATTATCAAGTAAAAACACATTATTAAATGCAGTAAGAAATATACACTGAGGCCCTGTTGTTATTTTACTGATCATGTCAACTACATTAAAATAAGTAACATTGAGTTCATGATTAGTTTGCATATTGGGCCTGTTCCTCTTTATTGTGCAACGTTATCCTACTGTTTTCTCTGTCTGCCTGCAGCCTGCTCCTGCATGGACCACGTTTAGAGTTGGACTTTACTGTGGAGTATTCCTCGTCTTAATAGTTACTGTGGTCATTACAGGTAATGCACACACACATAGATACTATATCTCTTCCTGGAAATTGTCAGTGTGGCTAGACCAGAAATATATTTGCAGTGTGTCAGCTAGTGTTGGTCACAGTAGAGCAGTGTATTTTCAGGGGGAGAAGCTGAATCACTGCACCAGAATTAGCATTAACATATTTTACCAATTGTATAGTTTTTTCATGTTTTTCATGCTATACTTTATTTTTGACATGTGAACATGATTTGTGCAAAGAAGTAATGCAGTTTACAAATGCAAAATGTGATGTTAGAAACCACATAACCTGGTCTAACAGACACTTAGATTTCAACATTAACAGTTAAAAAGTAAGGCAAAACATCACACTGTAACATAAAGAATGATAACACTATGTCAGAATTTGAAAATCTTACCTAATAGTTCTTTGTGGAATTTTTTACAATTTGTCCAGTGGTTTTTAAGTTGGCACTGAATGATGTTCCTCCTCACACTGTCTCTGCATCTCTCTGTTTCTTCAGGAGCTGTGGTGATTCGTAGAGATGATGTTTGGCCTATGGTCAGGATCTACAGAGGAGGCTTCCTGTTAATAGAATTCCTCTTCCTGTTAGGTGCATACACACACACACACACACACTCTGATGCTAAGTTGGGAGACAAGCTTCCGGTCATTGACGTCAGAACTAGGATACTGCACATTCCTGGAAAACAAACTTAACTCTACTCCCACAACTGCAGTGTTCACATTACAGTTTCAGTTAGCCATTTTAATGTATGCAAATGCACACACAGACTTTCCCACCCTTCAACTTGAATGGTTTCCTGTCTTCAAAACTTTCACACACGCACTCAAACACTCGTCTGTCTGACCTCTGTATCTTTCAGGCATCAACACCTACGGCTGGAGGCAGGCAGGCGTTAACCATGTGCTCATATTTGAACTCAACCCCAGAAACAACCTGTCCCACCAGCATCTGTTTGAGGTCTGAGTGCGCTCACACACACACACGTACACACACATAAACACACAACAAATGGCTCAATGACTCAGGTTACAGTGACATTTTACATAGTCATGTCAAAGTTAACCCCCCTATTAATTCAGTGTTTTTATGTAAATAAATAATAATAACAATTATCTGATTGTAGTGGTTTTTAATATTAAGCAAATACAACCGCAGACGAACAACAACGTATAACATTTCACCGTACCTTTATTTATTTAGGTAAAATGAAAAAACATGATTCAGTAGCATGTAGATGCATCTTTAGCAGCAATAACATGAAGTAATTGTTTCCTGTGTGACTTTATCAGTCTCTCACTCTGTTATGGAGGAATT
>JAUMHL010000010.1:737252-750202 GCA_032362345.1 Sandelia bainsii
ATATGAACAATGTCTACACATTCATTCTGATCAATTTGATGTTATGAAATCTGCTTTTCTTTATCAAACATGGTCATTGCTATGTGTGTCCAAACTTTTGACTGGTAATGTAGATTGTTTGATGAGTTATTGAATAATCAATTTCCACAGTTAATCCTTGTGCCAAGTCAGAACTGCTTACTTGTTGTGTAAATGGTGAATTTTGAATGGCGTCAAATACAACTCCTAATAGGACTCTTCCTAACCTGTGTTGCAGCAGTGGTTCAGCTGATATTCAGTAGCCTACTAATGCTCACACACCATCTCCTATATTTACCAAGTCTCACAATCCTTCATTTCTTCAAGCAATCCCTCAACATGTGAAGCCATGAAAATGAATTTACACAGAAAGAATGCAGGCAATGCTTAACTCAACTTAATGTCTATCAGAGTTCAGCACAGTTCATCTACACTGCATTTCACTCCTTGTCCTAAGCTTCCAGTTCTCCTCCCACTTCTGCAGTGTTGCCTGCTTGACACTCTTTGTTGCATTGTTAGAGTTACAGTTAGAATTGCAGCATCGGTATCTAGCAGAGCAAATTAGTTCCTTTCAGACTTCTGTTTTACAGGTGCTGGCAGTAGTGTTTCTCTTTTTCCAACATCCAACAGCTTCAACAATCTCACCTTCATCATAAGAGTTAAGGCTGGAGCTTCAGAGAGAAATCAGATACTGCAGGTCTGCTGCAGGTTTCTGAAGTGCATGTAAACTTGTTTCAGATTACCCAAGAAACCTGGTTTCTTTCAGTAGCGTGGTTACTTGAGTGCATGTAAGTGCAGTCCATGACTCCGTCTGGTTGTCCACTACTGTGTACCTCTTGTGGCACAGAGGTACGTTTACTCTACAAATGCCATCAGTTGTCCTATAACTTGTAATATTTTCACTTTCCACGGCAAGGAATTCAGGATTTGGCTTCTAAAATTACACTAGTCAAGGAAAAAACTGCAAAGTTATTTATATTTTGTTTTCATTATCATCCTTATTTCACCCGTCACCAGTCACATTTAGGGATTTTTCTACCCGTCTCCCAACCTGCATATTCAATATATGATATATAATAGCCATCTTTACCTGTTACAAATTATTGAAGCCTCATAAGCCACAGTTTGATGGTACTCTCTGTCCAATGACAATAAAGTTTATTCTATCCTATAAAGTCCATAACAGCATCATGAATGCTAACCTATGACTAAAACATGACTAACTTGATTTATTTTTTATTAAAGTAGATTACATAGTGATCTACTCATAGCAACGTTAGCACTGTTGCTAAGGTAATGTCGTTTGTACACCACCCCCAGGAGTTTTATAAGGGTAAATACTGTGTCTTCCTTTTTCCGTGATAAGATAAAGATAAAAGATAAAAAATAATGATTGCCTTTTGTGTGTTTGTCTGTCTGCAGGGCAGTGGAATCCAAAAGACTGGTCGGCCTTTCAGGTTTTCAGGGTCAGCCTTATGACATCAGAGATCATCTCGACAGAGACAGAGACCCAGCGGCGCGGTGTCAAGGCCATATTTGACCTGCAGGGGTGGACTTTGGGCCACGCCTTGCAGATTAACCCTTCCCTCGCTAGAAAGATATCCTCTGTACTTTTGGTAAATCTTTTACTGTGAATACAACTTGTACTAGAAAGCTTAACTACAAATGTATTAATATGTTTCGACAATATGCTTCATATGGGACTTCATGTACGATAACATTTTTATTTCTATGCAGATGAAGCCCAGCATTTAAAAACAGATATTTAATTACAGTCATACAGTATATAACAAAAGCAACACATCATTAATTTCAGATTCTGTGACTTTAACCTAGTTGTGCTTTTATTTGTTGCGCACACATATTTTTGATTAATGTCATGTGTGGCTGTTAGATGTAATGTGTGGCTGTTAGATAGAAATTCTATCAAATGAGTGATGGCTGTTCCACCTCTATATGTGTGTTTTTCAGGACTCTTTTCCATTAAAAGTTAGAGGAATTCATTTGGTCAACGAGCCAATGTTCTTTCGGCCAGTTTTTGCCATGATTCGCCCCTTCCTGCCAGACAAGATCAAACAGAGGGTCAGCACTGTGTTTGTTCCTTAACACTGATTACAATGAAATACAAAAATCACCATCTGTGTTCTTACACGGGTCTTTGTCTGACAGAAACCGTGCAAATGCCTTTAAACCTACATCTAAATCCAAGTTGTCTTCTCTTCAGATCCATATGCACGGTGCTGATTTCCACAACAGTCTAAGTAAGTTCTTCTCACCAACCACCCTGCCTCCAGAATATGGAGGGGAAGGGCCAGGAATAGAGAAGGCGTGTCAAGACTGGACCAATCAGCTGCTTCAGTCAGAGATGCTCCTGCAACTAATTGCCGCCCACCCAACTGCTGACATCGCTGTTACTCCTGACGACTCAGATCTCGGACAAAATTGCGAATGAACAATTCAGTGTGTGGACTTTTGAAATGTACGCACTCTCTGGTGGCCATTTTCGAGGACCTTAACTCCAGAGTTCTAACTATTCAGGTTGCAGTAAGAGAGCAGAAAGGACCTGTATACCATCTGTGTTACTTTTAGTACTGATCCATCACACTGACTTTAAGTTTACATGATGTTCATCCATTATGTAGCTGTTCTCCTTGTTACATTCCTCAGTATAACTTGATTCAAGGGTGCAGTTTTCTTTCTTTCTTGCTTTCACCACTTTCACTTTACTCCCTCTCTTTAGCATATAGCCTGAAAACTCGTGGGCACGGTTGGCTTGGCTCTGTAAGGGCTGTGACAGACCAAAGCGACTGTCGGCTGTTGGCCAATGTTGGACTGTGGGTGAGCGTCTTGTCAGGCTAGTTTTTTGTGATGTGTCCCACACTGTTGGCACTAGTTGAATACCTGTTAGCAACTTTTCAGACAATTCAGCACATTGAATTGGCAGTGGATCCATTGATGAGAGAGGCCACTCTGATTGGCTGTTCAGCTTAGCGAATCACTGCACAAGAAGAGAAATGGACCCCAGTGCCTTTTACAACTTTTTTTCAGACATATTCTTAATTGGAAGTAGCTATGAACTATCTGTGGTGAGAGACAGTTTGTGAAAATAGTGAGCAGCCACTAGTAAATACCACTTTGTTCAATACAGACTACTGCCACCTGCTGATATCGAGTTATTTCCTTTTGCCACTATTTGGCCCAGACAAAGTGGACAGGAACTGACACATGGTGTTGACGGGTGTTGTTTTTACCTGGGGAAAAAGCCAGGATACCAAATAGTTTCCCTCCAGTTTTTTATGCTAAGCTAGGCTAATATGATCAACAATAAGACCTATAAAGGTGGGCTTTTTTAAAACCCTTAGGTCTTGATTGCCACAGTTTGTGTCAAATCTCATAATACCACTTAGAAACAAACCTACCTTAACGGAGGTCTTGCAGTTGTACAGGAATGCTGCTGAATGTTACTGTATAGATGTCACATGAAGTTTTTTAGTTTTTTAAAGGATCTCTGTAATTCTGTATAAATTAATAACTAACAGCTGATTTTCCAGTGGACCTCCGTGATTCAATGCTAGATGGAGATTTGTGTAACAACTGCAGAGCGACAACCAGAGGACCGGGTTCAGTCCTTGGCATGGTGAAGTGTGTTTTCATGTCGTCGTGAACAGAAAGCGCTGCAAATGATGAGTTTGAACCCTACTTTTCTTCCAACTCATCATTCCATCCAGACTTTCATCTTATCAGCCAGCCAAACCAATCAATCCAGTCTTCTCTTTGTTCACAGTTGATCATTTCAACCATGGTCTTCATGTCAACAGTTTTTGTTGTTCTTTTTTTTATTAATTCTACATTATTTGTGATGTGAAATTAATACTGTAATTGAAGAATCTGATCAGTGATATGAATAAAGGGGAAAAACGATGGTAATTGCATGTACCTCTGACTATGTTTGGACCAATATTATGCACAATCCCATATACCCAGGTATTGTAAAAATGTGAAATAGCTGTAAGCACTAAGTTTATAATTATTTATATTAATTGCTGCACTTCTGCAGCCCATATGATGCTGTATATGGTTTATTTCTAAACTGAGAAGATCTAAATAGTATTTTAAGCTAAGACTCTGTCTTTATATTTTTGTATGTCTGCTAATAAGTAGACAGCCAAGACTTGTGCATATTAATAATAAAGGCCTGAAAGTGTTGTTAATAAATTGTGTGGTGTTGCTTTGTGTGTGCAGTCTCGTGTGCTTCAAGCTTATCACCTGGTACATGGAGAATACTGTGTGAGGCTCCACAGAGCCAAGTCACATTTCAAATTAAAATGGCAGAATGTAACTTTTTAAAAATATTTTTTGTTTTTAATAGAAATATGTTCCAAAATGTAACTCAGTGTGGAGAGGTGGTGTTGAAGCCTTACCTAGTACAGGGATATTTGCCTCTAAACGTTTCAGAGCAAGGCTCGCCCTTCTAACCAATCAGAGAATTTGAATGATTCTACTTGACCTTTTGCAGCATTTGTAGTTATTGTAATTTAATATCAACTATCTGAAGGGCTGTGTAGAGCGTGGAGGTGTGGAGGAGAGGGGAGCAGAGCATAGAAGAGCAGGGAGAGTGGGTTGATTTCAAGTCTCAAGCTTCTAATGATATATGTTAATATATGATAATATACAAAGCAAATTATGGAGTAATAATCCCATATTCCCAAAATGGGATTATATGGAAAAAAGACAGAATTTGATTTACTGCAGTCACCTCCCACAATGAAGTATCTTACATGTTACTGCATCAACAATAATAATACTATATATGAAAATGTAACAGTGGTCCATCCAGTTTTAGCTATATATAATTTTAAGTAAATTTTTTTCAGTAACACTTTTACTTAAGTAGATTTTGAATGTTGAATGTTTTAAATTATGCTCTTGCCTTCTTTACTTAACACTTCTTCCACCGCTTACTATATACTGAATCATTTAAAAACACAGCATTATAAAACATGTCATGTTGTCTGTTTTTGGTCTGTATCACTGTCCTCTATCTGTTGCTGGTTTGTGTAGTCTCAGTGTTGACCTTTGACCAGTGTTTTAGCAGGTCAGTAAACATGTCTATCAGCCCCGCTGGTAAACATTATTGACTCTGCAGCACCGCAGAAGCCAAAATTCTGGTCTTTCAGTGATAGTACAGCCATATTTATATAGAAATCAAATTTCACTTATACATACATGTATGTATAAACCTGTTTGCTCCACTGTTTATTCTCTACACATTATTACAGATGTCATAACAGTGCAGTGTGTCCTTGTGTTACAGATTGTGAGCCATGTAGCCTAGTTAAGATACTGTGGGTTATCATGACCTCTCTTCTGGCAGTTGTTGAGGCAGGTTCTCAAAAACCCAAGTGAAACTAGGACAAGAGGAAATAAAGTTAATTTTACTTACATGGTTCAATTTGCAGATTGATGAGGTGCAGTATGACAGAGTTTCCTTTACAAATGCACTGAGAGACAAAACAATACACTTCTTTAACCAAATCCTCACACACAGCTCATTTAGATTGTTGTGTAATTCGCAGATGTGGCACTTCATACTTTTCCAGACTCAGTTGTCAGCTGCAGATCTTCCATCGTCTCTCTAACCACTGACCTCCTCTTAAGGTGATAAAAGGAGTTAGGAGTTAAAATTACACCAAATTCCATTTATACACAAGTCCCTGAAACAGGGGAAATGCAACTTTTCTGTGTGTGGACAGCACAAGCGCAACATAAGAGGAAAACTGTTAATCGTTGCTGGAAACAGAGTTATTTTTCATGGCATTTTGGTTCTTTACTGATATTTCTGATCTGTGTAGACTCTTATCTGGTTAATTACAAATGAATGTATTTTAACATCATAAGTAATATTGTACAAGAGAAACAGACAACTGGCTATTTTACCTGGCTTCTATATGCCATGACTTAACATGCTTGTGTGATTTTCAGCTATTTCACATTTTCACCTGTGAAACCAGCATTTTTACATTAAAATAGTGATTCGCTGGATTGATTGTGATTGGAGTGTGATGAGATCACATGTAGGCAGATTACATAGTTCAGCTCATTGTGTATATGCAAGAGCTTTCATTTTATATATATATATATATATATATATATATATATATATGTATATTAAGAAGACATTCATGTAAAACAGATAGAAAGAATAGGGAAATGTTGGAATGCTGCTACACAAGTAACACCAGTGAAGTTACATAAAGAGGATGTGGGAGCTATGAATTCTTTGAAACCCAACATCAAGACATCAGAACAACTATGTAGTAGCTCAGTGTTCACAACTACAGATTGACAAGGAACAACACAAATGCTACAGCAAGGGGGAGCCAGGACGATAGATCAGGGGGGAGATATCATCATCCCCACACAACGAGACTGAGTACCAAGCCCCAAGAACAACAAACCCTTGTAAACTGAATACACGAGCAGTTGACCTGAGAGATAAGATCATGGCTAAGATGGAACCGTGGACCCTCTGTGGCTGATTACCAACACCAAGTGAAGTAGCCTCTGAAAGTCTACTAGAAAATCTGAATGCAGTACTACAAACAGTCCCTACTGACACCAACCAGCCGATGTACACCACAGTAACAGTAGTAGCTATAAAATGAACAAGTGAAACACCAGACATAAGGAGCAGTAGTAGAGGAGATGGTTAGAGGATTTTCACATGTAGAAATTTTAGATTTTGGATTTTGGATGTTTTTTTTTAACATCTAGTTTCTAAACTTTGTTTAGCTTCTAGTTTCTATTCTTAACTCTGCACCTATGTGGACTACATCTCGAAGCCCTACAGTCCCCCCCTTTAGATCAGCCTATGTTGGTATTAATTTCTACTAGATTAAAACATTTATACTGTATCAGAAACAACAGACTAGTCTATTTTGTGTGCATTTTTAAAATGTGTTATGAGCTAATATTGACACCATAGCATTTGGAGTGGTGTCTCTGCAAAACAACGTAGTATGATCATAGGTGGCAAAGACATTCACATAGTTTTTCTTGCCATGGCTAAAGCACATCAAGAACTTATATTCTAAATCAGCAGCTTTATCATGACATAGTTGGGGACAGGCCTGCTGTTAGACCTCCTACATGTGACTGGATCTGACATTCTGCACTGCCTGAACAGCAAGGTTCCCTTAACCTCTCCTCCAAACTGATGGAGAAATCTGTGTGCATACTAAGAGGGAGGCGCACACACTTTCTGCTGGCTAGAGAACAGCCACAGGCTACATAAGCAGTGCAGCTACACTATATGAATAAAGTGGGTCACAGAAATCCAGGTCACAGAGTGGATTTCATGCCAGCTCTGTCAGCAGAGGGCATAACAGAGCTGCTGGCCAGAGCGAAAGATGTGACCCAGCAAAGGCCTTCTGCAGAAATCCAACACACACGCACATATGAAAATCTCATCTCACATTCTTTCTTATAAATAATTAAGTTGCGTTTTTATTTTTATTTAGTAATTACATTTTCTGATCAATCAGATCTCAGCTAAAGCAGGAGAGACTGACGTGTTAAGGCAAAGATAAGACTCTGGAGCCCCATGTGATAATGGAGGACCTGCTTCTGAACTTGCAACAATAAAGATAAACACATACGTAGACCACTGAAACTCCAGCGCACACTCAACTGTCATTGCAAATTGCAAATTAACTGTCTCTGTACAACTACAAAGATGTGTTCATCATCACAGAAACATTTATCATTTATTTATACTTTACCCTCAGTTCTCCAGACCTGAACCCAACCCCCATCCATAGCTCAGCAGATAGTGAGCATATAAGGCGACAAGTAAGGTACAGGTAAGGCATACGCTGCTATTAAGCTGCTTGTCTGATCTAAGGCTCACAATACAAATGGCAAAGTACATGTACTGTAAGCACCTGGATGAGCTGACTGAGGAAATGCTCAGGGTCCTGTTGTTATGTCATGGTGAGTAGAGGTATGAATGAGACACGGGACCAAGTTAATCCACTAGTAAAGACCCCAAATCCACCTTGTATATAATCTGGAACTTAATTTTGCAGTATATGAGCATTATCTTACATCCTGATTGGAAAAAAAATCATCTTCTTGTTTTTCTAAAAAATATTATGCAATGTAAAATAGCTGTGTATAAACAGAATGCACAGGAATCTGTCATCATATTGCTATGATGATGGTATTTGTCCCTCATATCAAGCCTGAGCACGGAGACAGTAGACATCACTCAGTACTTAAGCACATATGACCCATGCCCATGATGCAAATTCCATTCAGGTGATTAGATCACAGTTCACTCTCAAATCAGTACTCTACACAGTGATTAGGCAAATTAAAAGCCCTCCTTAATCATTGTCTGAGAATTGTGCTTCTCGGATGACACCCCCAAGCTCAGAACTCATCCTAGGGCTGTGTTGCCTGTGAGCCGACCAAATGTGAGACGTGTTTGTCAGATAACCAAATGGCTCTGCAGGAGGGTGTGTGGATGCTAATGTAGGGATTTGTTGACAGTGTCACTTTGTGAACCTAAACACCTTCTGTATAACTTAACCACTATTACTTAACTAGTAAACACATTGTAAAGTACTGTTACTTGGCGGTCAACTGCCTGCTGTTTGATCTTCTGTTTGATGGATGCCAAAAGGTTCAGTAAATGACCTCAACAGGCTGAATAAGTACACACCATGCATTCTACATGTCATCTCAGACAAGTCAGTGATAACTCATATGAACCAACGGACCAAACCAGGGATGCACCACAATTCAGACTTTATGCATTAATTTGGGGTAATAAAGGTCAGAAATGGTGAGGTTTGGATAGGGGTATGGGCTCAGGGTGGGTATGTTTTCGGCATTGATTTTTGTTTTGTTTTGTGGTTGTAGTAAAGGGAAACATTTGATAAGCCACTTAACAATGCTAGTGCAAGTCCCATTTAAAATAAAGTGAAGCAAAGGTAGCACTTTACAGCTAGAATATCCATCACACGCACAAACAAAAAACCTCGCAAAATGTAAGAGTAATATAAAAATCTATTTATTATTATTTTTTATTATAAATATATGTGTGTGTGAGTGTGCATTTTGTCATTATGACGTATTTCTGTGTTAATATATTGTAGTAATAAATATATAAATAAAAACTATGTAGCGAGAAAAGAGAAACAACGCGATACCAGGCGAGCTTCCATCTTGCCACGTTCCAGAGGAGCAAAGGGGCGGGGCAATGATAAGACTATCCACACGGTTGAATAAGCTCAACGCCTCTATAATTCTATTGGTGTGAAAATTCTCCCGCACCGCCTACTTTTCAGTAGCGAGCCTGTCATTGGCCAAGAAAGCTGTCAGTCCTGAAGTGGACGGGGTTTCTATGGTTCCCAGTTTTATGAAGCAGGAGGAGACATTTCTTTTCTTTTTTCCACTGCTAGAAACATATCAGTCAGACGCTTTACACCATCTTCTGCTGTTATTTCAGTGGTTTCTGTTGAGTTACATCGCCATGGCTCCAAAGAAAAATGCTAAAGGTCACGTTAAATCCAAAGGTACGTTGTTGTTCTTGTTTTTATTCTATCATAGGTTGCAAGTGGTGGGAATGATGCGTAGCGTTAGACTTCAGCTTTGACTGTCCCACTGGCCCATTCAAAGTTGAGTTGTGTCGAACTGTTTCATTGAGTCCTGGCTAGTCCAGGTTAGCCAACTTAATGCGACTTAAAAGAAAAAGACGACGTTGGTGCCTGCTCCGTGCAGCTGGGCTGGTTTAGCTAGCTAGTTGTGCTTAACCTGGGTCTGTGTGGGATGTAAACACTTTTTAGGCACAGGCTTTTACCTATTGCATGAACACGACTACACTGCTGTCAACCTTTTACACACAGGGTTTCCAACGTTACCACGAAGTGCAAACTTCGTTAGCTGCCTTCATTTTGCCAATATTATTACAATTTATTAACAAGACAGGACAAACGCTGTTAACCTCACTGCGTCATAATAGGTGCTGCTCTATCGCTGCCGTTAGCGTTACACCAGCTGTTTATCCGGTGCCCTGCCCGGTTGACCATGGCGACTCCAGCTTCTGGGATTAAAGTGTGGACGCCAGCCTGCTCTCGAGCGGGTTTATATAACGTTATTTTAGGAGAGTTCAGTCTGTAGGCTCCGTAGCTTCAGTTAGCCGCAAACATACGCCTGTTCGTCAAACAGTTTTGTGTGTGTGTGTGTGCGCGCGCATGCTCCCCGGGGCACAAAGCACCCGCCCCCCATTCAGCCCAGTCACTTTTCTGAGTGCTCACGTGTCAGTATGGTTTACTGTGGGTGGGGTTGTACGTGGACCCTCGGGGTCTTCATTTGTTCCCGGACCCAGTACAGAAATTCACATCCATATGTCTGCTGTGTGCAGCGCGTAGCTCCAGTCAAATACGCAACGTTGCATAAATTACACGCATGTGTGTGACGTCAGTTTGCCCTTTTCTCCCCAAGGGGGCAAACAGTGCTCTTTACACTGTTTGTATAAGTGTTAAATCTCCCGCTGATGGAAAATTGTATAGTTTAAGGATAAGCCAAAATGACTTGATTTCTTACTGTATTTTACTGTTGATTAATTCCACGCTGACACGTGGCTGTGTGGGTGGATGAGAGAGTATGTTGAGCCAAACTGTAAGAGACTTGTACTGCTTCGATTAAGTTCTGTGACCTCCACTAACTGCACAGGACTCTGTTACCCCACAGTCACTTGGTTATTAAGTTCTCTATATACCAGAGTGTAACTGCGCATTGCAAGTATTAAGAGGGGAAGCAATGAGACGTTTTAATTAAACTTACTGTGTGGCTTTTGTTAATACTGGAGTGCAGCACATTACAGTGAAATTTCCAGGTGAATGGAAGGAGAGCTGAAGTGCATTTCTGCATGTCATCCTAATGCACAGTTTTTCTGAAATGAAGTGATTGTAACTCGATGTACCGACTTCATAATGCTCCATGTTATGCATTAGAAGGAAAGACAGGACGAGGTTTACAGAGCAAAATGTTTGTTCTTTTGTTCATACACTGGTCAGCCACGTTATTTTATTATTTTAATTCTGGCTATGCTTGACAGCTGTCAGAACACAGTGCATTGCAGCCTGCTGCCTAGCTGTCCGTGCTGATCCATGTCCACTACAACATTGAAACCAGCATGTGATGTTGGCTGATGGTGCATGTATATGGTTCATCAGCCTGTACCAGTGATATCAGTGAAACAGAAGTACAGGGGGCATTGGAGTGAAGACATCACTTAGTATTTAGAGCTTCAGTTTCCCTTGTCCTGGGTTTTTTGAAAGGGTCAGATGCCTGAAATAAGATTTGTGGTTAACAAAAGCTGAGTAGATTTTAATTCTACATGAAATCAATAAAAAAAACACCAAATGTTTTTATACTTTTATAATGGTTGCTAACAAGTGGCTAAATGGATGGGAGGAAAAAAACCCATTGGCTTTTTGTTGAGGGAACGAGACTGATGCTAACTTCTGGATTAGTCAGTACATCATAAAGGAGAGCAGCTTTGAAGGCTGCAGATAGGACTTTGTGGCACACTGGAATAAGGTTATGTTTAAGGTAAGTATTCATGTGAGAGCTCTGCCAAATGGAAAATGTCCATTTAACATCTACGCCTGCTCAGGAACGTGTCTTTCTCGATGAACTTGCAGCTTGTGATTCCATTTGTGCTGGTCAAAAGCACAGTGGGCATATCTGCTGTAAAGGTGGTTTAACACATGACTTACAGAGCTTCTGTGTTTATTTCAGTTGAGTTGTGTAATCAAACACTTATGGTGGCTTCTCAGATATTTATTTTGTCTTTGTCTGTCTCTAAACAATTTAGATACATTTAGTTTAATTATTTCAGGAGGTTCTGAATATTTTGTTGATTGAATCACGGATTGCTTAGAATACATGGCACACAATTATTATTTTGTTGTCTGTTTCTACATTTGTACTTTACTTAAATTCTAGATTCACATTTCATTAATTTAATTTTTCCCTTGTTTACGATGTGCTCTCTTTATTTTTCTACATTATGTGTCACTTCAATCCCTCAGGCCTCCTCCTCTGTGAAGTACTGAAAGTTGCTGAAGTATTCAGCGAGGTAACAGTCTCGTCGGTTGCACTGGGACTGATGTGTGGTGCTGTGTTTTGTCTTTTGCATTTTCAGTGTGTGTTCTTTTACCACACTAAACCCTGTAGATGGGAAAACCTCACCACCTAGCATGGAAGTGCAGTGCTGTGTATTTGTGTCAGAGACAAAGTGCTGTTGCCTGCTGTTAAATCGAAATAAAAATGCTACACAGACACTGGGGTTAAGGTCCCAGTTGCCTTTTCTTCCTTTCCTTTCTTCTTGCTATACAGACTGCAAACTAGAAAAGCTGCATTCTTCAGATGAAAGACAGGAAACTTTCTCTGTGTCCTAGGGATGCTCATATTTACTGGCTTCCTGTTCAACAGTTATATTTTCAGTCTATGCATTGCAAAATGTAAATGCAGCACTGAAATAATTACTAGCATCATCATCTAAACCAAAGTTTGGAATTGACTTAGCGAGGAAGCCAATTATGTTGTCATGTCCACATCCATTTTGCTTCAATGTAATCCTAAGAAAAGACGTGTACAACCAACCTGTGGATTCTGAGATAAATACACCAAGAGTAACAAGTAGACTGACCATTTTTGTACAAAGAAACGGCTACGTATCTGAATAACTAGAGAGATGCTATAATCATATTTCTGCCTCCCATTCATCCAAATTGTCATTCACCAGACTAGTTAAAACATACATTAGTACCTCAAAAAACGGTTTTCAATGGCAACTGGACTTGTTCTAGATCCTTGACTACGTTTCACCCTTCCATTCCAGAGGGCTTTTTCAAGTC
>JAUMHL010000010.1:760402-772799 GCA_032362345.1 Sandelia bainsii
TGATCATTAGAAAACCATGTGCAATGATGGTAACACAACTGAAGACATGTATCTTTTCATGAAAAACATGGTAATAACTATGTGTGTCCAAACTTTTGACTGGTAGTGTATATACAGTAATTTTTATATTTACTGTAACAGTAATGTTATCATTGTAAAATCTTATATATACAAGTTTACTTTTCCAGCATGTTTTTAAAGGGGAGGTTTGTTCAGCACTGCAGCATTTCTGACATATGCCACTAGTATTGAGTAAAAAGACACATTATATGAAGACTTTGTTCTTTACTCCGACTTGTCAATGTCAGGGATAACACTTTTTGTGGATTTTAACTCTGTGTATTCCCACTTAAACCAGAACTCCCAGTGCCTAGGTTCAAGAGGAGGGAGAGGAAAAAAGCTGGAACCAGAGGAACTAAGTATCTGGCAGCAATGAGAGCTGCATCTCTAGGTCTAGGTGGGCTGCTAGCTTTGACCTGTCAATATAAATCAACTTGATGTGGTGGGGAAATCATCACTGGATGAACTAGGAATCCGATATTGGTTACTATCGTAAAAATAAAACTGAAATATATCTATTTATACACATTGTTAAACAGGCAATTAAATAATTATGGTCATCATTTAATACAACTAATAAACTTTGTGTTGAAATAGTTTTCTCCATTACATCCTGTAATGTACCATTTTGAATCTAGCAAAGTAGCCCTGCATGGTGTACGTATCAGCTGAGTAGGTGTTGTGACAGCATAGCCAAAGCATATTGCCATGCTTTTTCAGTTTTAGTCCGATTTTTTGTCTGAAATTAGTGCTGGCACCTTTTTTCATGCACATGGGCTTTTGTAAAAATTGGATTAAAAACACTGATATATGTATATATGGCAGAGAAGTTGGACTTCTCTAGGAGAAATCAGGTTTCTCCACCAATTGTTGAAAGTCAAGAAATCGGCTTACTCGAGAAAGTTGATTGTAACCTGGTTACATTATTTAATGTAAATGGCCTGAGCGAAGAAGTCATAGAAGAGTACATTCGCTAACAAATTTTACTTACTCACCTCATGGAAAGTAGTTAATGTGTAGTCAAATGTCACTAGATGTGTCACTACTTGCTTTTTGAAAGGAAGTCACTAAAGTGGGTCTGAGGAATCACTTCACACATGGCAACTTACACCACTCACTGCTTTGCTTAAACCGAGACTGATTGGTCATCTTTTCATTAGGTTTGAAGACACTGCAGACAAATAAAATATGTTGTCATGTTCACACACACACAGATATTTAATTAAACTGCAGCCTTTTGCCGTTAGATAATCCCACAGGCAGACATTACAGTTGTGATTAGATTAATTGAGCAGCACTACTGGGATGACACTTGTTTCAAAAGTGTTTTTCCTGCTTTGGTAAGTCAGAATATTGGCCATTAAACATCTCTGACAGGTTTGTTGATCATCCCTCAGTGTTGTGTGGTTCTGCTGCAAAAAGTCAAGTTTGGCTGAGTTGAGCTTTAATGCAGCATTTGTGAACATCTTAGTATACTGAGCTGTAGATCTGGCTTGTGCGACTGATCCTGGATGGCAGGAATGATTAATGCTGTGAATGGACTGATCGCTTCATGGTGTGTAATGACAGGTATTACATGGACAAGAATCCAGGGTTGTAACTCCTGTCATGTATTTTATAATATCAGATGAGACACCTGGAGATGCAGCCAGGAGAAGAGCTAAGAAAGGTATCATCATGCATGAACCCATGCTTGTTACAGTGTGGGCTAATGAATGAAGCTTCATCTACTCGCATCGCATTGTGGATACAAATCCACTCTAACATGTGTTTATTTGATAAACTAAAACCCTCCAGATCCATTTTAAAGATGTTTGGCCTAATTCTGACCATGCACTTGATACTCCATGTTAAACATGAGCAGTATTTGACTACCGTCCTTTGATTTGATTTTTTTCAAAACATGTATAAATCCTTGTCTTTGTAGAACACTGGTTTCTTATACCATAAAGTCTCTTGCAGGAGAAAGTAAAAGCAACATGGCATGAGCCTGGAGTTGCTGTGGCTAAATATGCTCCTAATTCATCCACAGACATGTATACGCCTGCTTGATGTGTGGTGATATCTGATAACGCACTAAATTTGAGCTTGGTCTTCATCTCTTAACCACTCATTTTATGAGTGAGGGAACACCAAACAATGTTGTTGATCCTCCATCCTAGAAACTTCTCCATCAAAGGATGTGGGCTGGAAGATTCGGGAGGCTCTAAAGCAGCAGCTGGCCATCATCCACGAACGTGTGGAGGCCAAGAAGCTTGCCAAGCTGGCTCTGGCTGAAGTCAGGCAACTGCTGGCCAAAGAGGAGGAGAAGAAGGAGCTGAAGCTAGGGAGGAAGGAAATAACAGCCAGAGTGAAGGAAAGAGTGGCTGCTAGGCTGAAGGCAGAAGAAGATGAGCTAGAGAAAGAAGAGTTGGAGAAGGCTATGGAGAAACAACAGAAGGAAAAGGCAAAACAACCAGATGAGAAAAGAAAAGAAGAAATCAAGGGTGAGAAGGAAGGGGAGAAGAAGAAATTAAAGAAAGGAGGGGAGAAAGGGGCGACGTCACAGAAGAAGTTGAAGAGAGAGGGCAAGAAAACACAGAAGAACAAGGGGAGAGTGAATGAGTCGGTCATGGAAAAAATAAAGAAAAGCAGAGCTGGAAAAACTGACAGAGAAAACAAGAGATGAAGAGAGGAGATGCTGCAGAAATCCTCTGATGTGAGGTGCTTGAGCTCTGGGTATCATTTTGTTCCGGACAAAAGAAAGTACTGAAGGCTGAAATCAGATCCGTAATGTTGTAACTTATTTGACAAGATGATAGGAAAAATGGAAAAGGTGTAGGATTACAGTTGCAGGGGTCACATTTAGCACTTTAGGATGTCCTTTAAGTGTTCGTGTTGCTAGTTAGTGTTCATCCTTAGATTTGACTACACTGGATTCAAATCTATCGCATCAATTTCTTCTCGGTTGACAGGAAGTGAGTTTTTGTATTTAAGGGGTTTGCCCACTCTAAATGTTTTATTTTCTTTTGCCAATAAAATCTTTGGATCCATTTCATTGTCTCTTTAATAAGTGTGAACTGTCATAGGAGCTTCTGCCTGAATGAGTTTGTGTGTTTTCGGAAGTATAGAACTATAGGCCATATTATGAATCATGATGTTTTCACTCCAACAGCCAGTTTAGACTTTTACTTTAACACATTATCTCGGTTGGAATAAGAGATTTTCTTTGAAAGCACATTACTTTCACTAAAATTCACTTGAGTATACTGTGAAATTATGTGTCAAAAATGTCACTAAGGTTTTTAATTGAAATATACTTCAAAACATAAAATATATCAATGTGGAGAAGTGATTCTGTGAACTAGACTCCTGTCTGGCAGCAATGCAGAGATTCTCTTCTAAAGATGTTTGAGTGAGGTTCACTGTTCTAAACAATCAGACAGTCATTGCTAGCTCTAGCTTGATTTTCAGAATTTGCATAATGTAGCTTTAAGAACAAACTAGGACAAACCATATTTTGACAGTATTATGGGCCTATCGGACTAAATTTCAGTCTGCAAAAGGAAACCAATGCCTTTTTCAGAAGGTTTGATTAAAAGTGCTTTTTTATCTGACTGATGGTACCAATGTTATATGATATGAACATATGGTTTAAAACACAGAACATTATATACATAGGCCTGTACAAGTTGGTTGTGTATTATATACACATCCACTGAGCAACTACAGTATAGCAGAGGTACTGAGCATGGAACATCTTTTATATATATATATATATGCAAATGTGACACAGATTTAAAAGCCACTGACTAAATATTGGGTTGATACTTTTCAATACACACAGACACATGTAATATGTGTATTTATGCAGTGCATAAATACAGTCTGTATTTTACACATGCATGTTTCCTGCCAACAACATGTGCATCGTCTCATGTAGGACTGAAAGAGAAAGACGTTGTCGTCGCTTCCCGTAGAGAAGAAACTGTTGCCCCAGTGGAGACTGCTGAACCTGAACCCACACCAGAAGGTAACACGCATGTTCATACACACAGTGTTATCACAAACACGTTGATAGTAGGTAATAAAGGAAGCGGGAACACAGGTGTAGTAGTCGGCATCAGTAGTAGTACAGGCAGCATCACCAGGATACGAAAACCTCACACTGAGCCTTTAGTTCAGAAACTGTGTGTATTTAGTAAACATATCTTATAGGGGAGAGTGGAACTTGTTAAGCTTCTTTCATTTATTTTGATAACACAATGAAGATTTTTAGCAGAAGAACAACTACCTTATGTAGTGAGAGAGGATTCGTTGAATTTTAGTGATCATTTCAATGAGAGAGGAAAATAGTTGTTGAGCCAACGAGTAGGGCTGGATAGCAGCACTGATCTCCCAGTTCAGCTCAATTTAGAAAGTCCAGAATGGATTCATTTTAACTCATTCTGATGATTCTGTTAAATCCGATAAATACTATGTTGTGCTAAATGCTTCTCGGATTTTATCCTGGAAACTTACATTTCTAGGTTCAATAAGTGTGCAGCACAGTTGTTTCCCTGACTCCATCGTAAACACTTTACCTGCTCATAAAACTATAAACCGAGGATTTAATTTCTTGGGCAAATGTACAACTAAAACATGACACATCTTTTTAAGCCTACGTGTGCAAAACGGTACGCAGGATTAATAAAACAAATCCTGCACCACTGGCATATACTGACAGTAGTGGATGCTGCACTAAAGACCTCCACTTTGATGGTCACTCTGGGCATAGACAGGACAACAGAAGATGAATGTCTGCTCACATTAACTTACCTGCACTGTTTATGTCAACAAGACAGCAGCCGGATATCTGCAGGACCACACACTGTCCATGCCACTTCCATCAGTCAGCACACACAGCCCAGATCAGTGTGCACTGTTTGTTTAATCTGTCCCTCTTATCAGCTACACCAGTGTTTGATAAGTCAAAATGTGTGGTGCGAGTAAAGTCTACTGGTTGAGTGTAGACAACTATTCGAAGATGTTTTCATAAGAGAGACTGAAACCAAAATAAAACACAAGCTCTACAGCTTATTCTGCTGCTGTCAAATGAATGTGGGTTATTCCGTTTATTTGCAGACAAATAAAAAAATTTTTATTACCACAACATAGTACATTCATTTTTACACAAACTGTATGTTTTCCTTCAATGTCACCCTCCTTTCCCCCTCAGCTGTTATTGAACCCGACCCCATCCCTGTGGAAGATGTGATTGAAGCTGCTGTAGCAGAGGACATTTCTGCAACACCACCAGGTATGTGAGTGTGAATGCCTTCACGTGACATCATCGGGACAATGTAGAGCATTAAAATACACAACAGTACACATACGTAATGTACTATCTGATGTGAGTGAAGGTGTGATTAGATGGTTGTAGGCAACTAAAACTCATTTTTTCTTTGTCCTTTGTGATGTTACATATGAAATGTAAGCATATTTGCTTCAAAAGGATGTTGGGCATTGACAACAGGACTGCTCAGTACACAGCTTAGTGTGAATTATCTCCTTAGTGCTAGTATTGGAACACACACAAGAGCGCATGTGTGTAAGAGAATCTGTTAAAGTCTCTGCTTTGCCCCTCAAGAGCCTGAGCCTGGACCTGAGGTAGTAGCAGAGGAGGAGGAGGTTGCATCTGAACCAGAACCAGAACCAGAACAAGAGCCTGTGGAGACTCCTGAGGTTCGTACAGGCTTGTTTACAATGTCTGCATTTGCAACAGAATCCCATTGGAGACATTTGTGACTGGAAAGATTTGTAAAATTAAATGTCCACAAGACACTTAATATTTAATGAATAAGGTGTCCTGAACATATTTAGTTTGAAACTTACATAAATACAAGTGTGCACTCATTGGTGTATTTATTTTCAGGTGATTGAGGAGGATCCAGAGGTCCTGGAGGAGGAGCCTCCTGTTATGGAAGAGGAAGAGGATGTCCCAGTGGAGGAAGTATGTAGTTTTGCATTGTAATTCACATACACTGTGCTGGCAGACTGAAATGTCTGGAGAGCAAAACGTTTTTTTTTGGCTCACACCTGGTGAAAAGTAAGCCTGAAATTGAACTAAATATACTGTATGAGCTTACAAAATGAACTGTACAGCTACAATGTATCAACTACAGATAAAATGTAAGAGGACTTATATACGGCTAATAGTGTTGCTTTATTCAGGCTGCTCCAGCTGAGGAGGAGCCAGCAACTGAGGAGGTTGCAGAGGACATGATGGCAGATGAGCCTGCAGAGGAGAAGACTGTGGAGGTGGAGGAAACAGCTGCTGAGAAGGAGGAGGAAGAGGCAGTTAATGAGGCTGTGGAGGAAACCAAGGAGGATGAGGCTGATGTGGCAGAGAATGTAGAGGAGGAGAGTACTCTTACAGAAGAAGCTTTGGAGGAAGTAGCTGAAGAAGAGGAGGCAGCTCCATCAGAGGAACCTGCTGAGGAACCTGTTGTAGAGGAGGCAGCTACTGAAGAAGTAGCTGAGGAGGTAGCAGAAGAAGAGGAGACAGCTCCTGCCGAAGAAGAAGAAGTCGCTGAAGAAGTTGTTGAGGATGTAGCAGAAGAGGAGGAGACAGTTCGTGCAGAGGAACCTGCTGAAGAAGAAGAAGCTGCTGAAGAGGTAGCAGAAGAAGAGGAGACGGCTCCTGCAGAGGAACCTGCTGAAGAAGAAGAAGAAGCTGCTGAGGAGGTAGCAGAAGAAGAGGAGGCAGCTCCTGCAGAGGAACCTGCTGAAGAAGAAGAAGCTGCTGAGGAGGTAGCAGAAGAAGAGGAGGCAGCACCCTCAGAAGAGGAGGTAGAGGAGGCAGCACTTTCAGAAGAAACTGTAGAGGAACCTGCTGAAGAGGAAGCAGCTCCCTCAGAAGAGACAGTGGAGGAGGCTGCAGAGACAGATGCAGCAGACAGAGAGGCTACTCCAGAGGAGGAAGTGGAAGAAGAAACGGTTCCAGGTAAGAAAAAGTTGTACAGCTAAAAAGAACAATACCGAATCAGTGCAGAACATCTTTAAACAGGAGGCTGGAGCCAGCAGCTACTTGGTTTGTGTGACCCATATATATATCAAAATGTAAAAACAACAATTTACTGACTCAGTCCAGTGGAAATTTTTAGTGCTCACGAAGATACTGAGGCTTCTGGTCATAAGTCTGTTCCCAGTACAATCTAAGCAGCTTAAACTCCTCCTTGATATGCAACCTGTCTCCAAGTGGATAAAGTAATTTTATCAGCCTGTCATAACTCATCACTGATAACTGAACCATCAGGACAGAATAAAGCTCAGCAGACTCATTTTATGTATGTTTTTATGTTTGATGTAAGTACACATTGTATTGTGTGCTACTAGGCTAGCAGCATTATTTAGAGAAAGAAGACTTGTCTTGTGTCTTGAAGTGCTAAAAGAAATGCGCCGTTATTAAAACAGTGTCTACCACGTTGTTAGCACGGTGTACTGTGTTAACTGCTTCTATTCTGTGCAGTGAACCGTTCTTCACAAGGTCACATTTCTGTTTTTTCTCCACTGTCACAGAGACAGAAGAAGTGGAGCAAGAGGCAGAGGAGGCAGCAGAAGAAGGTGGGTACCCACACACAGACACACACACTTGATTTGTAACGAACCATCTTAAGGTGATAAAGAAGTTTGCTAATCAATGTACGTTTGAGTTTGTGGAGACAAATGAGCAGATTCAGGATGAGCCCACAGGTAAACATTATTTTTAATCAATATCCAATAACAACAGAGACACAACAATGTGGAAATAAGTGAGGAAATGGTGAGTGAGGTTTTAATAGAACAGAGATCCAAGAGATCAGAAGGGGGACAGGAATAGTACAGAAGAGACATGAAAAATTCTAGCGTGGATCGTTTGGACAACTAAACTGTTTTTAAATGTAGCATCTCAAGCTGTAGTTACAGTTGTATGTTCAGACAGTGTGTTGGAGCACGTGGCTGCTGCAGCTGCTTACAGGTAACTACTGAACACCTGTGAGCTTTGATGGTTATGGAGAACAGTGATGGATGAGCACAGGCTGTGTGTGTGTTTTCTCCTACATATTTCCAGCGTCTCTACAGATAGTTGATAGTAAAGACAATGTTAAGTTGAAAAAAGGTTCAGTAATCTTCTCCACACTGAAATAATAAAGTAAAAAAAATAATAAAATAATAATTAAATGTATCACATACTGTTAACATTGCAGGATGTGTTGCTCCTTTAGCAATGCAAACTTATGAAAAATGATGTAATACGTATGTAGTGGCACAAGGTCAAAATAGTCGTTAGCAGAAGAACGTGTTGTCCACGTGGAGCTGATAGTGAGCTGCACTTTGAAAACCACATGAAATGTTGTTTTGCTAACTAGAAAGCCTGGGAAAGAACAATTCATGTGTATTTTTTGTTTTGTTCCCTGAAAGCATAAAGTTTCTCCTGCTACAGCTGTGAGTAACAGAACTGGAACCACTCCAGACAAATGTGTGGATTCAGAGAAGAACATTGCAAACATTAGTCCAGTGCAGAGTGGATGGAGGAGAACACAAAGTCACGTGAACATGTGTTATTTTAGGCTATGGGCACTAAAACTTTGTGAGGAAAAGCCAATGAAAGTAATGAATCAAAACACCTGTTAAATGAGCATTAACTAAAGGACTGGTGGGTGTTTAGAGCAAATTGCTATGGACAAACTAAAGTGAAAGCTGGCTTATGTAGCCTGTCCGCCACATATCTTAAAGCTAAGCAACATCTTGCAGATTATGTCTCCCCAGTCCTAGACCAGCCCCTTGTCTCCCGACCACTTATAGAGCAGAAGAGCAACAGGCCCACATCTAAGAACTAGACGAAGGGCGAGTGTCGCTTTCATCAAAAACTGGCACTTGAACAAACCACAGAGACCACAGCCAGTGGCCAACTAGCATGTATGTTGTGTGCCTGTGTGAGAAGTAATAATTCTCCATATCAGTGGGTGGGGTGTGTATTCATCATATAAGAGAGAGCAGAAGATGTAGGACTTGTTGCTTCACGTTTTCACACCACAGAATTCAAATCAATATGTCTGATAAGAAGTTAATGACACTGGTGTTGTCAGCCCTTGGTCTTGTGGTGGATTCACTGACCTGAGCAGTCAATCAGAGTGGCCTCTGTCACCGTCGGGGTCCACCATCAGTTCAGTATGCTTATTCTACTGTAATGTCACTGACAGGAGTCAGACTAGTGCAGTAAATATTAGTAAGTTCTATTAAAAAGTAAAAAACAACAACTATACAACAACAAGCATCATCAGTGTATTGATAAGTGTCACTTATGTCAACTTCTGACACTGTTCACAGCTCAGTGTACACAACATTCAGGTAGAATCTTCTCACTTTTAGCCAGTGCTCAGATTTACTATTTCTAGAAGCCTGAAATGAACGAGTAGACACTCTGTTTGGAAAAAGAATCTTTCATGAAGCACAATGCATCATGGTCCTGTGTCATGTCCCCAATAGGTCATGTTCCTAGGTCCTTTAGTAATGTTTAGTTCCTAGCTGTGTGTTTGCCCTTATTCATTGTGTGAACTGTTTAAAAACTAAAAATAAAAGGAAGCATAACTGTACAAATGTAAAACATAAACACCGTGTGACAGTATAAAGTCAGATGTCATCAAATAACACTGAACATCTTCCTGTTTGTGCTTCCCTTAGAAACGTAGAGGCTGCCACAGTTGTCGTGGCGACGGAGCAGGGACCCACTGATGTTGCATCAGCACCACCTGAGCACGCTCAGACCGATGATGCATCTCTCCACCTCCAGAGAAACGACTAAGTCGTTATGACAACACTCGCCTCTCTCCCTCCCCCCGCCTCATCTTTCCTTGCTTATTTCCCCCCCTTTAACTTTTTCTTTATGTAGTGTCGGTGTGAGATATTGGTTGAATTGTTTACCAGTATGCTACTTCTGTTTTCAACCTTCTTTGTTTTTTATTTGGAAGTATTTGTTTGCTGTTGGTTTTCTTCTTCAACTAGATCCGTTTTTGTTCCGGGTGGTTTAGTTCTGTGTGTCTGTGTCCTGGTGTCCAGGCTGTGTGATGTTCATGGGCTCTACTTGCACAGCAAGTCCACCAGAGTCTTGTATATGCAAGAGCTGCAACACTAAACTTTATTTTGAAGTCTCTGTGTGACATAGCTTCCTGGAGCTCAGTTTCTTTGCAGAGCAGAATGAGGCTGAAGATAATGAGTAAAGACGACACCTCCACTCTGCTGCTGTCTCCCAGTCTCTCCTTCTGATCAAGTTATCTTGAAGGAGGCAAAACACACGTGTCTGGTGAATTGTTGAGAATCAGAAAATGTCTTTTCCTCCCCCTCTGTTGCAGTGTACATACAGAAGTTTACAAAGCCTCAGTTCACCTTCTTCCTGGTTTTGGTGTTGTGGATGCTATGCAAAGCTGTGGTGATGTGTCACCCACCTCCCCTCCTATCCCCAACCAGTTTATTTACCACTCAGTATGTGTTGACTCCAGGATGAGCCATATGCTAGCACATGAAAGTGTGTGTGTCTTTGTGTGTGTGTATTCCCTCTATAACCTGGGATGAGCGTGTTTCTAGTGCGTTGACAAATCTCTTTTGCTAATTAATTGTGTGTGTGTTAATGTAATCATGTAGTTTGGAGACTGTCTCTTTCTTTTTGTTTCTTTTTTTTAACTACATGTACCCGTGTGTGTGTGTGTGTGTGGGGTCTGGACATTCCTAGCTTTTGTTTTTTATCATATTTCTAGATATGGTTACCAAGACAATCAAAGCAGACCATCGAATCAGTTTTAACTGAAGTTGTAATGTTTGAACTGTGATATCAATGAGGACACTGTGAACGGTGCAGAACTGTCACTGTGGCGTAAAAGATTCTTCACCAGCTACATGTGGAGGCTTATCAAGGCAGCGCTGAAGCATTTTGAACCCTGTGCGACCCAGATCCCGTTTTCTTTGATAAGTTATTTGTGGCTCGCAGAGGGTTAAACTGGTCAGGTGCTGAATTCCTGTGGAAGTCCGACTGTAACTAACTGAGATCTGGTTTTATCAGCACTGGTGAAGAGTTACCACCTCATTTCCTCTGTGTAATTGAAAAAGCCACATGCGATGTTGTAGTATCTTATTTGGGAGGCGATGTGTCTCACCAGCTTGTATCAGATGAGGTATAACCATGACACTATGAAACATTTCTTACAGGATGCTGACAGTAAGCAGTTTGTGCATCTGATGATGTGGGAATGAATTTCAGAGAAAGTCCCACTTTACTGTAACTAGCAGATAGTTTTTAGGGATGCAGCACATTCCAGTGGTGTGGGGAAGCTGTATGACATCTTTTTTTCTTCCTCTGTGACACTAGCGTGTCTTTTCTGTTTCCTAACACTTTGTAAGTCAATGTGAACTTTTGCAGAGAGAGAGCTTCTAGATTTGTTTTTTAAGGAATATTTTTAAAAAACTAAAATAAAGACGACCTGTAATTTTCTAAAATGCTTTTAAAAAGCTTTTTAAAAAGCCATAAGCAGTTTGTTTAAAGAGCTACACTACTTCAGGACCAACTGTAGATAGAGCCATGCTCTTCAGACTGCAGCCAGCACCTGAAACTGATTTTTCTGTGTTTCATTACTAAGTCACACACATGCTGTAAAGGGTTTGTGATACACAGGCAAAGCAGAGGAGTCGTCACCAGAACACAACATCAGGCTACAATGAGTAGTGATGGGGTTCATTTAGCTGCCTGTCAATCATAACCTTCAGTCTGCAGATCTAACACTGTCCTGTAGACGCTGACAACGGTGATTAAATTATTGTGAAGTGCTGATGACGATGTTAACAATGAATTTCTAAAAGGGGATTAGAATTGTCAGTTTTCTGTAAATGATCTGTTCTGGGAGCTGCAATAAAATGTTTTGGACAATACAGCCGTGACTTCAGTCTCTTCATTAATACAGATTGTTACAGGAAACAGTGGTGGTTGAACAGACACAAGATCAAACGGATCATTTATCATTTTTTTATTTGTCTTCTAGAGCTTTAAGAGAATGTCTTTTAAAAAACGCCTGCACACTTATTATTGTTCCATATTATAGAATCAGGTTTTTGTACTCGGTGTGTCAGTTTCTCTTTGGATAATGTCTGGAGACTTAGAGTCTTAGAAATGGCTTTGTAACCTTTTCCAGACTAATACATGTCAGTTACTTTGTCATTTGTTCTTGAATTTCTTTAGATCACAGCATCATGTGTTGCTTTTTGACATCTACAATGTAGACTGGGAGGAAGAGCCTTTAGCTATCAAGCTCCTCTCCTGTGGAACCAGCTCCCAATCCAGGTTCGGGAG